>APFE031212305.1:19108-40973 GCA_000404065.3 Pinus taeda | reverse complement strand
ACCACATCATCATTCCCCATTCTTCGTAATCAACTCCCACCTTATGGATCCGTAGTTTTAACTGCTTTTGTCCTACTCCTTCTCTGTCTTTGAGGTGACTGCAACCACGTGTGAGAGGACACCCGCTTGTGTATGTGTTGACTCAACGAAGGTGGCTAAGTTAACTAGCCACCTTTTCACTTATAAACCAACTATCTCGTAACCCTTACATTTTTTTGACTACATAATGCATATGAGAGAGTGAGCAAGATACTTACCTGTGGTTCCAATGCTATGATGTAGTTGTCGAAGACCAGAGGTGTTGTTGTGTGTATTTGTTGCATGTTATTCTTCTTCCTCCTCTTGTTGTCTACTATTGGCTTCTTTGTTTATGCAGGTACCTGTGGTTGAAGATATTATGGTACTGCTTTGGAGCTCCTGGATCACCATGCTGAAGGCTTATTGCTAGTATGATTGGTATTCTGTGGGATATGCTGCTACAGGATTTCCTGTAGTTGCTTCTCTCCCAGAAATATTTAATTATTAATCTTGTTGGGGCTGTGCAGATGGTGACATGGACAGAAAGAAGGAATGGGAGTGTGGAGAGCAAGGAATATTCAGGTGATGCTCTTTATTCCTCTTTGTTTCCCTTTTTTCAAAGAGTGAAAAAAATTACTCTCGAAACTGATCTTTTTCTTTTTAATGGTGAAAGCAGGGATGATGATGGTGGACAAGCTATGGTGATTGATGATGAAGAGGGTGAATTTTAGTGGCCTAAAAAGTCATTCATTTTCCTTAGGACTACTTCCTAGGATTTTTGGGTCACTGTAATTCCTACAAGATCATCCTGTAGGTTTTTAGGGGATTCTGTAGGAATACAGGGGATCCTATAGAAAACATAGTCCTTTTATAAACTGAAGCAATAGAGTGAAAAAAATGATAGAAATGATGGAGGAATGCATGGTAATGAGTGGAAAAATAAATATGTGAGTGACAGGGGTCTCTTTGTGATCCTCCTTTTCTCCCTGGCCGTACTTCTTGCTAACTTGCAAATAGAAATTTCATGATTTATTTATTTTTATTTTTTTTTAAAACAATTAGGCTGCCTCTGAGAGGTTTTCACCCTGAATTTTTGCCCTGGGTGCCTCAAGAAAGGTTTTCACCCAGGGATCTTTCTTATTCTTTTTTTTTCTTTTTATTTTTTTTGTTTTGACACCACTGAGCTGCCTCAAGAGGTTTTCAACTCAATGATGGGACTCATGCGCCTCATGGAGGTTTTCACCTGAGTCCTTATTCCTTTTCTCAGTGATTTGACAAGGGAGGAGCTAGAACTTGCTCCACTATCATCACTATTTTATTGATATCATCAATGAACTCTTGTTTTGTTAAATGTCTCTTGTAAATTTTCAATCGGTGTCCATTAACAAGCAAAGGAATGGCTTCTTCATCTATGGTTCTAATTTGCACTGAACCATTATCATGGCATCTTTCCACAACATAAGGTCCTAGCCATCTTGTCCTTAACTTGCCCTTGAAGTCTTTATACCTATAATCATATAGCAACACCCAATCACCTTCCTCAAATTGCTTCCCCTTGATATTTTTATCATGCCATATCTTCGTTTGAAGTTGAACTACTCTGTATGTAGGAGGGCCTGCATTCTAAATTCATCCAAACCATTCAACTAAAACAATCTCTCTTTCTATGCATTTCTGAGATCCAGATCTAGTTGGGCCACCATCCTTAATGTGTTATACTCAAATTCAATGGACAGCAAGGCCCTTTTCTTGTAGACTAGCTCATAGGGTGTGAATCCAATGTTGGTCTTCCATGTGCTATTATAGGCCCAGGTGGCCTCAACTAGTCTTTTTGCCTAATCCTTCCTATTGTTGCTTACCACTTTGGTCAAGATGCCCTCCAATGCTATATTGGTCACCTCCACTTGCCCATTAGCTTGTGGATGATAGGGAGTGGAGGTTCTATGCTTGATCTTGTGATGGCTGAGAAAGTCTTCAATCATGTTGGAGGTAAATTGGTTGCCTTGGTTTGTAACCAGCTCTCTAGGGTACCCAAATTTGTAGAATACATTCTCCCTTAGGAACTCATCCACCTTCTCTTCTGTTGCTGCCTTAATTGCCTTGGTTTCAGCCCACTTAGTCAAATAATCAGTGCACACAATAATGTATTGTTTTTTCATTGAAGGAGGGTCAATAGGCCCAATGAAGTCTATGCCCCACTTGTCAAATGGCTCAAAAGTCACTTGAGGTTGTAGAGGCATTTTATCTCTTGGAGTAGGCCTTCCCATCCTTTGGCACCAAACACACTGATTAGTGTATTTTTTCACATCTTGATGAAGAGTGGGCCAATAATAGTGTGCTTGTAACACTTTGAATGTTGTCATCTTTGGTGCAAAGTGACCTCCATAAGGCCCATCATGACAAGTCAAAAGGATGTTAAAGACTTCCTCCTCTGTGACGCATCTTCTCAAGATTTGATCTGGGCTGAGTTTGAAGAGATTTCCCCCAATCCAAGTGAAGGGGATGCTTTTCTTGACTATCTTTCTCTTTTCTTTGGAGGACAAGTTTGGTGGGAACTTTGATGATACCAAATAGTTTGCTATATCAGCAAACCATGGAGAGAGAACTGAAATAGAAAATAAGTTCTCGTCCGGTAACTGGTCATCCACCATTCCTTCTTCACCTGTAGACAAATTTACTCTAGACAAAAGGTCTGCAACAACATTTTCCTTACCAGGCTTATCAACAATGGTTAGATCAAACTATTGTAATAAAAGTAACCATCTTATAATTCAAGCATTAACATCTGGTTTTTTCATTAAATATTTGATTACAGCATGGCAATATGCACAAATGTTTGATAGCCTGTAATATAATGCCTAAATTTGTTTAATGAATGCACAACAGCCAAGAGTTCCTTTTTGGTCACCGTATAATTTAGTTCAGCCTTTGATAAATTATTACTGATAAAATAGATAGCATAAGGTAGTTTTTCATCTATCTGACCTAAGGTTTCTCCTATGGATTTGTGTGAGGCATCAGCATGAATATGAAAGGGGAGGGCCCAATTTGGGCCTCGGAGGATCAGTGCAGTGGTTAACTTATCCTTTAGGATGTCTAAGGCCCCTTGAAAGCTTTTCGACCATATAAACTCAGAGTATTTGGCCAACAGACCAAATAAAGGAGAGGCCAACTTGTTGAAGTGCTTTATGAACCTTCAGTAGTATCTAGCTAACCCTAGGAAACTTCTGACATCTCTCTGCTTTTGAGGAGGTGGGATCCTTTGGATGATAGCTATTTTGTTTGGGTCCACCTATAGTCCTTGCTGAGATATTGAATGACCTAGCACGGTCCCTGTAGTCATTAAGAATTCACATTTTTTAGGATTGAGAGACAGGTTCATTTCAATACATTTGTGTAGCACTTTTCCTAGGTTAGACAGGGCTTCTTGAACATCATAGCCATAAGGTTTGAAATCATCCATATAGATCTCCACCGCATCATGGACTAATTCGGTGAAAATACTCAAGACTACTCTCTAGAAAGTGGTAGGAGCATTGCATAGGCCAAAAGGAAGGACCCTATAGGCAAAATTACCCCAAGGAAAAGTGAATGTGGTTTTACATTGGTCTTCTAGGAAGATCTAGATTTGGTTGTGCCCACTGAGTCAATCTAAGAAAGAGAAAAACCTTTTCCCTGCAAAGCCATCTAGCACTTGGTCAATGAAGCGTAGAGGAAAATGATCCTTCTTTCTGGCTTTGTTCAACTCCCTATAATCGACACAAATTCTCCACTTACCATTTTTCTTGGGAAACAACACCAAAGGAGAGATCCACTCACTATCGGAGATAGGGTAAATGAATCCTGCATCTAGCAGTTTTTGCAGTTCTTCTTTGACTATATCTTTAAGAGCTAGATTTATCCTCCTTTGTGGTTTTCGGACTGGCTTGCAACCTACTTTGATGTATATGCGGTGAGTACACACTGAGGGGTGTACTCCCTCCATTTCTTTGTAACTCTAAGTGAAGGCTTCTAGATTTTCCTTTAACATGTTTCGTAACTTATCTTCATGGGGAGTAGAAAGAGATGGATTGATTTTCAAGGTTCTCTATGGGCTGAATTCTATGGTTTTGACACATAGTGGTTTGGAATCTGCCAAGCATAATTCAATTGGATGTTTGTTCTGGGTTTCTTTTACTACTTCTTCTAAGGGCAATGAACTGGGAGTTGGATGTTGGAGTAGGTGTTCAATCAAGTCATCCTCATCATGTTGTCCTCCTCCCATGGTTGCTTCTAAAGTATAAATTTGGGTAGAATAAACTTCATCTTCTTCCTCCTCCTCCAACCATAAAGGTAATTCATGCTCTAGAGAAGGTTGAGCAGGAGGGTGTAGGACTAAATGCTTGGACATATGCCCATTCTTTATGGTCATATTACCATCTCTGTAGCTAATGTAAGCATCAGCAGTGGCCAACCATGGCCTCCCAAGGATGAGAGGGTGACTAGTAAGCTTAGCCTTAGGTTGATGAACTAGGAAATCTACAGAGTACTCCCAAGAGTCAACAGAGACCATCACATCCTCCACGATTCCCTTAGGGGTTACCGTGGAAAGGTCTGCAAGTTGCGGAACTGTTGTGGTCTTCCTCAATGAACCTTGGAGGTTGAGCTTGAGCATGGTATCCTTGTTCATCATATTAATGGCAGCCCCAATATCGATCAGAGTTTGTGGGAAAATGGTGCCATTGATGTGCACATCTCATACAAGGCTTCCAGGGTCCAAATATTTTGGAGAGATTACCTACCCCAGAATTAAGTCAGACAGCTGCCCAATGACATTAATGGTAGGGGCATCTTTTTTTTGCCTCCCTAGATGCTTGAAGAACTTCTCCTTAATCAACTTATTGTAAATAGGAACATATTTTATTTCCTGGAGAAGTGGGATCTTTACACATAGATTTTTCAATTCTCCCAGATCTCAGGTTAATCTCCTGGATTTCCACAACATAAGATGGTTATGATGTCTGTCCACTATATACTTGTTGAAATTGCCTGTTGTTCAGGTTTGGATTTGGCTGGGCAGGCATCTAGAGTTTCTTGGGTGGAGCAGAGTGTAGGAGTTGTGGTTGGGCAAGTGGTGGAGGAAATAGAGCTGAAGCATTATTATATTGGGGCCTCCACCCCTAGAGCAGTGTATTCCATTGAGGTTGTGACACAGCATAAGGTTGAAATGACTGGCTGACTGGATGGGAGTGATATTGAGATGCATAGGACCAAGGAGAGAGTGTAGACCAAGAAGGATGAGCAGGTGGTCCCCAAGAAGGTATGGCCATGGTTTTGTTAGGGTTGTAATATGCGTGGGACGACCCTTGCATGCCCTGTTGCTATGGTCTAGGCCCATGAGGTCTCCTTTGGTTAATGTAGCAAAGTTGCTCAGTGAGCCCTTCAGCTCCTTGATATACAACTTTGAGTCCGGGAAAAGAAGGGCACTTTTTTGTGGAGTTGTTTTCTTCACAGACTGAGCAAATTTCAGAAGAGTTCAATGGACATTCATTCCTAGGATGCCTCCTAGTGCATCTAGGACAAAAAATGGCCAAGGCTCTCTCTGCTTCCTCCTTCTTCCTCTTAATGTGCGTGGTAATCATTTGCAAGGAAAGGGTTTGCAACATCTCACTTTTGAAATCTTCCAGCATGTTTCCAATTTCACCTTTGATGGATGAGTTGGAAAACAATGTACTGACCATAGGTTGAATACCCCTACCCTTTTTCCTAGCTGCTCTAGAATGGTTTATAAAGACAATCTTGATATATTCATAGGTAATTAGTAGATATCTCCTCCTACTAACAAATGTAAGGTATCTAGAAGATCTTACCTTACTCCCCTAAGTAGGACCAACTTTAGTGACTCAGGGTCAAGTGTACACCTGGCCCTTTTGTAACTAATTTGTAATCTTTCTTCGTAATCCTCCAGGGATTCATCATTGCCTATGGTCATCTTTAAAATTTCTTCTTTAGTATCCTTTAACCGAAAATAGTCCTAATATCTTTTATTAAAGGCCTGCTGCATCTGAGCCCAATTTGTGATGCTATATCTAGGTAAACCCATGAATCAGCGTAATGTTGCATCCTTGAGGGTAGATGGAAATAGTTTTAACTTTTTCTCATCATCTGTATAGTCATAGGTTTGGAATATAACAACAAACTCAAATAGGAAAGTGTCAAGATCCTCTGTGGTCAAGCCATGGAAATGAGGTAGGGTAGAGGAGCTTATATTTTTCATCTTAGTGTCCCCGTTGGTTTCCCTTATGGGAAAGGCACCCTCAACTCTCTCTTTATTCCCTCTGTCATTTCTTGTTTTCAGCCATTGGTTCAATAGGAATGGGTTCTTCTTCTTCTTCTTCTTCTTCTTCTTCCCCTATAGTTTCTTCAAATATTTTAGGTTGCTCACCTAAGGGTTCCTCCAATTCACAGCCACTGAAGAAGAGAGTAGGTTGTTTGTTGGATGCAGTGGGATTATTTGGCAAAAATTTCGCTAAGTTGTCCCTATTCCTACAAGGCATGAAAGGAAATAATTTTTGTTTGGTTTTGTATTATTTTTTTAACTTGGAAAGTACTTGCATATATGAAATTGTTGATTGAAAGAAAATTACTAATAGAATGAAAAATCTACTTGTTGAATTGAAATCTTGCTTGCAAAATGGAAAGGAAAGCAGACAATGCCAAATGAAGGAAAGGAAACAACTAGATTACTTTTGCAGAAATAAACTAGTGGCAGAATATTGAATACAAGAAATAGAAGAAAAGAAAGCAGTAATCACATTCAACTCAAACACCTCCCCGACAACGGCACCAAAAAGTGATGAGTGCCAGTATTGCAGCAAGGATGTTGCAAGTCGTGGGCTACCAGCTTTACTTATCAACCCTAGGTTCATAAAAACTTGGAGGTGACAGTGTTGTATGCACTAGTAAAAGTGATGGTCTTGCCTGTTGTCACTATTCAGCTGGCGAGAGACCAATAGGGTTCTAAGTCGGACTTCTATGGAGTCAGAAGCAACATGATTCTTTAATGGAAGAAAGGAAAATCTACTCCTAAGAGATTTACTCTACTACAATAATGGAGAAGGTCGACATGTAATGCTAAATCATACCATTCCTATTTAATCATTTAAGAAGCTATGCTAGGCATAAATGCTAAGTCATCATGAAACAAATGCTACTATCTAAGTTGTGGAAGTGAGAAGCATCAAACAACACTAATATGCAAGTAAAGAGACTAAACTAAATCTGTTTTTGCTTTTTTGGTCTTTTATGAAAGATCAAGTATGCAAACTAATTGTTCTCGTGGATGTGGCACATGAATTAAGATGTTTTAGGATGGATGGAAGGGTTATTAAATGGTTGGATGGTGTGGAGGACCCCTAGGAGGCTTTTGGTGACTTTGTAGAGGTTTTCCATCAATTCGGTCTTAAAACAGGCCATTTCAGGAAAACCTACAGGACGATCCTGTAGGAATTATAGGAAACCTATAGGATACAACCGAGAGCTAAATGTGAGGTGTTGGAGGTGATGGGATGCTTAGGAAAGGTGTGTGATGGGTGGAATGGAGTGGAAGAAGGTCTAGGATCACTCAGGAGTCAATATCCAAGATAATAGATGGCTAGATTCGCTCAATGTGCTTGGGAGAATTTCTATGAAAAATGATGGAAAACTAGTGAAGGTGATGGTGAAAAAAATGAATGGCGTAAGTGGATGAAGTGGGAGGTGGCTGCTGGCTATGAAGTCTTAGTCTCCTGCTGAAGCACCTACTTTGCATAAAACCTGTGTGTCTTCCAAAAAGCTATGCAACAAGGTACATTTTCATAATCTAGAAAAGAAGAATTAATGATTAACTGCCTATACTATGCATGAAGAAGTTGTTGAAAGGAATGAAATCATGAGTGAGATCTACTACAAAATGGAGATTAAAAATATGACAATGAAATCTACTTTGCAAAACTAACCAGATACTGAAGTAAAGACAATGAACTCCAAAGTTCATAAAAGAACTAGAAATCTGTGTTTTTGGGGTTGCTTAAGTGTCCCTTCCTCAAGTCATGGTCCCAAAGGAAGGAAATGAGGCTGTGACACCTACTAACAACCTTGTGGTGATCCTTTTTCTCCTTGCTAACCTACTACTTGAAATAAGGCGCAAATAGAAGCAAACTATTAAACAACCAATCTAATCTACACTACTTGTAATGGAGATGCATTTAAAAAGAAAATTAACAATGAAGCTATGAATCTACACTAAAAATACATGTATAATAAAGAGGAGCCTTGGCTGCTAGGGTTGGGCCCTAACCCAAGAGCTTCAGCCCTCTGAGTTAACTCAGTGTTGGCTCAAAATAAAACTCATTCTTATTACCAAAACAACAAATTACATCAAGAGAAATTTCATAAGTATTGCAGCTCGAAAATAGCTTAGAGTTTTACAATAAAAATCTGAATCCTACTGAGGTCCTAGGCCTCTCTACTTATACATTTAAATTCCCCAACGAATTCCTTAAAATTAGGGAGGCTAGGATCCCAAACTCGAGATAAACTGGTGCTTTGTCTCTCACTTGCTCGACTACCTTCTAGTCCTCATGATTTTGTTGTTTACACTCCGAGCTGATGTGATGAATGGAGGAATATTCAAATGAAAGAGTAGTAAATGAGGAGTATTTACCTACTACAATCCCTCTCCCTTGTCCCATCCTAGTTTTGACCTTAGTCTTTGCCAAAATTCCTTGATTTTCTCCTTTAATCCTGCATTCAATGCATATTAATCCAGAAAGCATAATATCAAACTCTAACTCACCTCATAAACAAAATATAATCAAAAACATGTAATAAGTTATGAGAAAAGTTCGTTTGACTAAGCTAGGAGGTAAATTAAGGCCCATATAATTACCCAATGATGAGGCTCATTAGCACTTTTGGGCATGGGTTGGTGGGCAGATTCGATGGAAAGGTTATGTTACATTTGTATTCTTATCTTCTCCAATGCCTGATTTCGTGGTTACCCTTGTATCCTAGTCCCATGGGATCTCCTTTTCTGGCCATTAACTTTAGGATTGGCACTACATGGTAAATCTCAATTTGGTTGTGTGGTCCCACTTCCCGATACAACCTACATTACTCCCCTTCCACTCATTTTAGCCCCATTCATCTATTTTCCCATCTGGGTGCACATGTGTCTATTGGGTCTACATAGGGTTAGCCTCCCCCTCCCCTTATCCACACCTTGGGTCAACCTTGGAACGATGCCCTAGAGGTTGATGCAGAAAAAAAGAAAAGAAAAAGCATAATTTGGCCACTCACAATAGGAAATGTACCACAAGATGCAAAATATGTTCGAGACATACAAATTTAGCACGTGGGAAAAATACAAACATGAGCTCTAACCCTTGTCCATGGCCATCACTCTGGTTCTGTTGGGCCCTAGATGAGCTCCCTCTATCATTAAGGAACACATGATTGTCCCAAACCCTAGTGGGAAATGAACTGCCCCACCTTAAGTGGGTCTCTGCTGTTATATATTATACATCATGCTCCCATCCCCTGGAGCCCCAAGCAATTATGAATAAAAATCAATCAAAGGAAAAAGGCATATGAATAAGGCTCGAAAAACAAAGGTTGGGGTAACTCATGTACCACACTTTTCTCCCTCCTACAATCACATGCCGAGGTTTGGGATTCCCTTATTATAGATACCCTAGTACCATAACATGTGGCCTGGATGATTCCCCTGATCCCCACTCTTCTCCATTGGAATATCATTTTCCACCTGTTGATTTTTTTAGTAGCTTGGGAGGTAGTCCAAGCCCTAGGGTTCAGGGTTTGGAGGGTGAAGTGCCACAGAAGTCACTTGTGGGCTTGGAACCCAAGGTTTGGGTTTTGCACCCATCAATGTTTGGGACAAAACCATGGAGAATTTTGGACATGTGATGCATGGAGATGATAGAGGACGGCGAGGAGAATCCCACACTTTGATAATCATCGAAATATGAGATGTTCTTGATGAGTTATGAATTTTCGAAGTTGATAGAATATTTTTTGGAAATTCAAGTCACGTAGGCTTGACATGTTAAGTCCAAAATACATGTCCATTGGAAAATTCATGGATCCCCTGTAAAGTCTATAAATGCAAGGTGATGTGATGTTATTTTATCATCTAAATGTGAAACAAAACATAATATTTATTGATCTGAAGCAACCGCAGTCTAGGAGGAAAAATCCGAGTTGGAGAGAGACATGTTTAGCATCTTTTTGATGGATTAGGAGGTCTGAGCTAGTACAGGGAGGTAGCTGCATGCCTAGAGTTAGTTCTGGACTGTGTAGACCACAACAAGTAGGTCATTGCCTAGTTAGTCTCTAAAACAGGATGTTGTGGAGATGATTTGTGACACAACATGGCCACAGACCTTGTTTCTCTAAACAAGAGAGCTAAGGAAGGATACTTGGGGATGGTATTAGCGGAGAAAGGGAGTAGATTATGGGCAGAACTTAAGAATAGGAGTTCACAGCTATTGGAGGTCTTTTGGAAGATAAGGAGGGGCTGACAAGGGACTATTAGTAGCCCTAACTAGTCCATTGACGTGACAATAGTGCATAGTAATTCAAAACAATGAAATATATGTATGGTTGATATGTTTTATTACTAGTTGGATGGTTCATGTGTGGACAGATTTGTTGCAAACCGTGGGAGTTGTTATCGTCTACAATGTCCTAGGCTGAAGAGGAGATCGAAAGAAGTAACTTAAAACCACTTTCAGTTTAGTAGCTAGCCCTACTAAACCAGAGAGGGATCTCTCCAAGGATTTCATAGTGAATGACTGGAAGAGAAATAGATTTTAGGCTAGATGTAATATTTTTAGATGATTGTTTGAAAATTTACAGTTTCTGGGTTGCTGGACCAAGGATGAGTAAAAGAAATTAGGTCAAGGTCTCAAAGGGTCGTAGTAGCAAGTATAAAGAGGAGAAATATAGTTGTCCCTTGAGATGATCTGATAATTTGGTCGATGTAGAGTAGGGTTTGAAAATATTAGAAGGTCATAATGAGCATGTTACCATCAATTCATTAATCTAGAAGAAGAAATACACAAACATGATTTTCCACATAGAGCTTTGAATATAAAGAATCATGCCTATATAACTGTAAGAAAAATCACTAAGGAAAGAAAAACATGTTAAGAAATATGGATTCGTTCATAAGAAACTGACATAGAAAGAAAACAACATCACAAACTCACTGCACATGTATTCCTGAAAAATAGTTGCAACTGCTCCTTTGATTAACTGAGTGAAAGCATAAGATACAAATTCTCTCCTCTTAAGTCCAACCCTTCTCTCTGAATGAGAAATGATACATATAGACTCAAACAAATATTTTCCCCACCTTCAGGGGTCGAATCTCTAAGTGGTAGAACATTTTCCAAGAATCTGTCGACCAACAAGTGAGTGTGAGAAGGTCAAAAACAAACTCAACTCTTAGACTTTCATCTGAGTTTTGCTTCATCTATGAGGGATAATTAACCATAAAAACAACCTATAATGATAATTTATTCATGATTACATCATCTAGACTTCTAACTACTGAAGTTACATCATCAAGTTACCTTTGACCAAGTCAAACTAGAAATCTGAAAAAATTACACAATGGAATATTTAATTAAAAACTCAGAAAATTGCAGAAGCGCAGATCCAACTTTGAGGCCACTTTTAGGTGTCTTCCTGAAGTCAAAATTGAAATATTAAAGAATTTTAAACTAGCCTTTCCTGTCTGGTTTCCAGAACATCTTGAATTTTTAAAAATGACCCATGGGAAGACCTTCAAAAATTGATTCTCCCAAGGTATCTCCAAAAGCGCATCCCCTATCAAAAAGAGTGGCAAAATGTTGATTTTTGACCCTATTTTCTGATTTTTCTCAAAATCTGAGCCCTCTCTGAGAAATCTAAGGAAATTGGTTTTGAGAGGAGGCTATTAGCTTTCTATAAATGCAATCCACTTGTCATTTTGAGATTTGAGGAAAAAGCGCAGCACCAAGGTGTCATGTTTCTTTAACTAGTGCAATTTTTTGAGTTTTGCACCAAACTTCACCAAAAAACAAAAATGCTTAGAAAACTCCCAAAATTGGTCCATAAGTGCCAAATGAGGTATATTATGCTCTCATGGATGCCTCAGAAAGCATCTCCAATTCATCCCTCTCATATTTTCCTTTTACGGTTTCCTTTAGCTTGTTTTGCATTTCCTTAAGCTTGATGTTGCAAATCATGTTTCTGGTTTGGTAGTGGTGGGCCATGTGCCTCAATAGTTGGTTGTCCCTATTAGCTTTTTCAAGAAGCTTTTATAGATGTTCGTTGACCTTACCTAGCCAATACTCTCTGTTTTCATTAATTTCCAAAGCAATTATGTCTTCAATGTCCAAGTCTTCATCCAATAGGTTTTGGTCTTTTTCTTTCTGCAATGCTCTTTTGAGGCCCTTTGTCCTTGCCTTCTTCTTTCCAACTTGTTTTTCAAATTCATCATTCTCATAGTTCTCTAACACTGCTCTACCTTTTACCTCATGTTTCAACATCTTGGATTTCTCTTTTTCCATGATTAGTTTTTTGACTTTGAGTTGACTGTTTTCTGCTCAAGGAATGAAATGATAAATCTGGCCCTTGCCAAATTGTCCATGAGCTCTCTAATTTGGGAATCCTTCTACTTCATAAATTATTAGAAGTTTGAATGCTCGTCTGCTGCCTCCAATTCAACTAGTTCAAAATCATGCTCAATTAGCTCCTCATCCTGTAAATGTGATCCATGTTGTTTTGATGTAGAAGGCTTGGCCCTTTTCTCAACTTGAGAAGTAAACACAAGCCCTTTTCCTCTCTGATATATTTTGGTCACCTCGGGTCTAGGTGCCTTAGGAACCTCCTCTAATTTTCTTGACGACCCTACCTCCACAGATTGTGCTAATGTGTCTTGGCGATGGCTTGATGGAGTAGTTTCATGCCATGTTCTTTTATGCTAACTAATGGAGGACTACAACCTTTATCAAGCTGTGATGGAAAAGGCTAGGGTAATGCTCTTTAATTTTAATTTGCACATTCTCAGACATTTTGATAATACTTCTACACAAATAGTTACACAAGTTGATATGTTTCACAGTTGTGAAATGCATTAGCAGCCTAATGTGGTACTGATACAGTCAAGAAAATCTCCCCTCATAGGTGAAAAACTTCATTACAACCTTCATCAATGGTGCATACTTTTCCAATAGGTATCTGAATGGAATGATGTGTGAATGAGCCTCTTTGTAGGGTGATTTTCAGAAAGGTTTGTATTTCTCAAGGTCTAGGCTCATACCTTTGAACCAATACTCCCCATGATTAGGTATCCTTGTGGCAAGAGAGATGGCAGCAACTAAGAATGCGAAATCAATACTTGCTATGGTGGCTTTTTCTCCTTTCAGATTGGTGGCAATCCAATTAGTGAGTTGTTCATGAAAACCTACTTCACCCACTCTTTGACAAAACCTTAGGCAGCAAACTTCTTCAAAGCATTGTCTAATGAATGGTGAAGAATTGATCTCATTGCAATTTGTGGGCTCATACCTCATAATCCTCCCTCCTTTATGATGTTTTCTCCTTTCTGATGGTGAAGAATATCCCTCTATTTTGAATACCCTAGATGACAGGAAATTGGAAAAAAAACAGTGAGGAATGAGTGAAATGGTAAACGGGGGAGTTAGGGAAGGGAAATGGTGATAGGGAAAATTTGGGAGATAGACATGGGTTTTAGAAATATTTAGGAAGTTAAATGGGAGGGGATGAAAGAGGGAAATGAGCAAGAGAATTTTAAAACAATCCTAGCTAGGGAAACTTCTCAATTTGATAGGTAAGAGCTAGGGTTTGTAGGAAGGTGAAGTAAACTGAAGAAAAATGATTCGTTTTGTGAATGGGATGGTGATTTGTACGCAATCAGAGGTAGGGATATAAATTTCTAGGGTTTTAATGTTCCAGCTGATCATTTGCAAGCTTTAAAACATGAAATTTATACAAACCCTATATAACTAAACTAACCATCATTTATTTGTTTTGCCAAAGGAAAAGAGGGAGTGAAATGAGTGTACTTACTTAATAGATGGCTTAGAGTAGTAAACAACTAGAATGCAAGCTTAAATTTTGAAGTTGGATGATTTTCTGTGAGTTTAGGGATACTTTGTCCTGTGCGTAGCACAGTTGAAAGAAGCACAGTGCAATTCATAAAAGTGCAGCGCCTCTCCTAGAAACGCAGCACAGTTCACAGAAGAGAAGCGCTAAGGAATTTTTTCTAGTTTGAGCTTAAAAACATGTGTTTTTTCACCTAAGGAGGAAAGAGCTTGATAACCAAATTAAGTAAGGATGCAAATGAAATGTGTTTGAGACTTTTGGGATTTTATAGACATAGTATGATTCTCTTTTGAGTGAAAATGGGCCCCACACATCTTTTTCAAACATGACTTCACTCTTTTTGAACTTGATAAACTTGGAGATTTGTAACCTGAACTTCTTTTTACCTTTTCTGAACAATGAACTTTCTTTCTTTTGGAACCTAGAGACTGTAACCATGAAGTACTTATGAAATTACATCAAAATTTATTGAAAAGAGTTGCTTATCACAACTCATCCTATGTCGGATTTTTATGCATGAAATGAAAATGTAGGTGACCTTGAAACCCTAATGACCTAATGAAGACATTAGACTGCATGAAATCATGACAGTGATGACTGACATAATTCTTATATTCTCTTTATGATGATACACTCATCTGAGTGATGTAAGCGACCAGCATGTGAAGTTCTTGACAGAATAGAGATAACCCTAGATAAACTAACCAATGACCAAATTTTATTATCAAAACCTAGTGACATGGTAAAATTTGACCTTGAGACCCTTAACAAAACTTGGTAAAAGCATATTTGATCATTGGTGATAGGCAGAAATGACTGACACTAATGGGAGCCATTTGGAGGGCTTGAATTGTGGGTTAGAAGCCCCTCCTACGAGCATATTTCACAGTGACTGGATTGGGAACTTAGTGGTTGGTGGAGGGAAACGAGAAAGTGACCAAAGTAGCCATTTACAAGCTATCCTAAAGAGAGTGTGACAATTTAAGGTTGGTTGAAGTTGATGAGCCTAATGTGTAGTACATTGATGGACTAGTGGACTGTTGGATTGGAAGATTAGAGCTCTTGTGTTGGCAAGCCTAGAATAGAATATTGGATCAACTTGTGTTCATTATAGTAGAAGCAAATTGTAGCAGTGGTAGGTGGGAGCCCTCTTGGAGACTCTATGTGTTGTCCTTTGAAGGACTAAGGGGTAGCTACAGAGAAAAACAAGTTTGAAGGGTCGGCAAGACAAGATATGACATAGAAAATGCAGTCATATTGTCAGTGTATCTTGTATTCTTGTACTTGTGGATAATTTACAGTCATTATCCCTTATATGGCAAGCCCTAGACTCTTGTATTATTCAGTTGGTTTAATATAACAAATATTGGGTTGTTATACATATTTATACAATATTTTGTAAAAAGTTGTTTATACTTGTGCATATGTGATTTACTTCTATTTATATTTTGCTATGTAAAGTAGATTTGTTGAAATACTTGGTTTGTTAGCATCAAAGATTTTAAGGTTCTATCCTAGACCCAAGATCGTGGAATTTCAACATGGTTTCAAAGCATGTCTGAGCTACTTTGGAAGTCAGTGAATCAGAGTGTGCACAAAAAAGTACAACTAAAGAGGGATTTGGTCACATTGTAGGTGAAGGGTTCACTACAATGTCGAATTTGTAGGCTGGTCTCCGGTATGAGGACAGGTTGGAGGGGTTGTTCAACTATAGTCCATGGAAGGAAAGGATCAAGTTGGTCTTGCTGGCCAACAAGATCTCGAAGTTCATTGAGAAAAGCATCAAGAATCCAATTGACCCAAAGGAGATTAAGTGTATGAGGATTTGGATACGAGGATGAGATTGATCATCCTTAATGTTGTGAAGGATCCCCTAATACCTAATTTGTTTGGGAACAACATTGCACATGAGATGTGGATGGCTCTTCATAATTTATTTGAGAATAAGAATGAGAATCAGGTATTGGTATTAGAGGATAATTTGAAGTCCACCAAGATGATACAGGGTGAAGAAGTGTCTTCGTATGTGACAAGATTGTCTCAGGTCAAAGATGATCTTGTTGTTGTCGGTGTGACTATTTCATATTCTTATATGGTGAGGATTTCTTTGAAAGGTTTCACTGAGGAATGGAAGCCCTTCATGAAGGGTATTGTTGCCAGAGAGAGGTTTCCAAACTAGAATAGCTTGTGGGATGACTTTATTCAGAAAGAGTTGCGAGATGATGATATTCATCCAAAGAAGAAGACTTTCAATAATGACGTGGAACTTACATCATGAATGGAGGGTAAGTAGAAGAAGTACTTGAGTAAAGTCAAGTGTTTCAACTGTGGTGAGATGGGTCATTTTTCGTCAAGATTTCTAATGAAGAAAAAGACGGGATATGATGAGAAGTAGAAAGGGAAGAAAGTCATTGGTATTGCCACCTCTATTGAGATAGATGCTCTCACCAGAAGATTGGAGGAGGAATTTTCTATGACCTCTCATTTCTCATGAGGTATTATCGATTAGGATGGACGGTAGATGGATAGTGGTGCATTGATACATATGACAGTGTCACAAGAGGTTTTCGAGACTCTATCTGAATGGAACTTGAAGTTTCACATGGTGTTGGGTGACAAGATTTAGAAGGAAATTAGAGGATTGAGATTTGTTTTATTTAGGATGGAGACGGGATGGTGATGCTGGTCTAGGATGTACTATTTGTACCAAGACTCAGATATAGTGTGATATTTGTCTCGATGATCGAGAAGAAGGGGTTTGAGGTCTTGTTGTAGGATGGGAAGGAAAGACTCAAATATAGAGGCTCTATCTCAGTAGGTATTGTACTTGGAGTTAGAGAACATGGTTTATACAGGCTGACAGGTAAGCCTATAGATCATAGGAAGAAGAATCAATCAGACCAAGTGCAGGTTCCAGAGAAGCAGTTGCAAGTTTAGGCTTCAGAGCTATAAGTACATGTTCTAGAAAATAAGGTCTAGGTTCTAGAAGCCCAAAGGCAGACGAGTTCTAGCGGGATCTTGCATATTCAAAGGGTGTTAAGTTTAGGTATGTTCTATGCTAGAGAAATTTATTTCAATTAGCACAATATCTTTTCCAGATTAGCAATCACATCAGCATTAAAGTAAATTGCAGATAGAACGTAAACATAAATCGCAGAAGAGAAGCTAGGACAAGAGGACACAAGATGTGGTGCTAGCTAGGGACAAACCCCACAATGTGGGGAAACCCTTGATCAATTCTTCTTTTATGTTATTCATAGCTCAACAGAGAAAGTGAGATAGATAGTACATTTACAATAGAAGTCAATACTTTGACTTTTGATATCACATGAGATCAGTTGAAGACATATTGCTTCAACTGGTTCTCTAAGGTGACTCTTTCACCTATCATAGTGTTGCCTTTCGTCCATTTGCTGCACATAACCGTGTGACACCATGTTGTACTGTCACATGTGTTGAACCTTGATAACTAAGTTGCTCCTACTCTCATCATCATGTTACCCATGCCCATCATGATCTAAGACTGATCATCCTTATCGTTCTCCTTATGGTGAGATTGTAAACATCATAAACATTACTGCTTATGATCCTTGCCATTGTGACTTCTTCCAGAGGCCGCACTGTTCTGCCCCTCAACAACAATGTCAACATGCACAGAATAGATCTCAAGTAAATCAGGTTGTTACGAATAACAATGTGTCATAAGGACATTATCATCTTGTTGTTCCTCCAGCTAGCTCACAGCTGCACAATGATTGTTTCATTAAGAATTGCAATATATTGTGTTGAAGTTGCTACATGTATATCATAGATATGTGTAGGCCAAGGGTATTCTATTCATGGTGACTATGTCCTCATGCCGAGAATCATCATTTCAATTGAGTGCCTAGATCACATGCGGCCTGATCTACTCACATGTTGTTCACTACTAGATCCACTTTGCCAAATCACACACTCTTGATCTACGCTGCCAGATCCACTCTACATGGTTAGATCTACGTAGCCCAATCTACGCTGTCAGATCTCATGCTGCCAGATCACACACAGCTTCATTGTTTCTAGATCTACGCTACCAGATGGTTATGTAGCCTGATCTATGCTGCAAAATTTGAGAACATCACAGGATTGTCTCAAATGATTGTTGCATTCTTCATGAGGCCATGACTGCACCTAAAACCATCGTGTAGTCAATACCCTACTGCGGATTTTGATCTTGACTGCGACTCCATTACTTTTCTGTGTGTAGAATTACAGCGCTAAGTGTGTCTCCATTTTCCTGTGCATATGTCTCCATGAGCATCATATATATGTCACCATGATCTACGTATCACTGTCTTCATGATTGTGTGATAGGGTATCCTCATTTTCCTGCAGATAGATATCTTTATGACCTACGTATATGTCTCCATTGCCTGCGTGTAAGTAACCCTATGCCCTGTGTATGAAATTCTTCAAGGCAGTAAGTGAGAGATTTTTTTTATTCCTTCCCTTATTGTGGCTTCATGTCACCATTACAGCATATGAATTAGGGTTACGTATAAGGCCTTCATCACTGCGTTTATGGCATCATCCAGTGTATATTCGTGGTGTCCCTCCTTCTCCAAAAACCCAAGAGGTGGAGAGGATGGGAACACATGAAGAGGATGTGTCTTCCAAATGATTTCAAGTCCTCTCTATTTATACTAAAATGTAGATGATGAATAGGCATGTCTATTGGGCTTCTCAGCCTACTCAAGTTGTTGGTTGGCTTGATAATAATTCCATAATCAAAATAAATTCTTATCTCCATAAATACTTATCGGAATCAGATGATCTTTAGATCAATCCAACACCTCTTGACAAGAGGGATCCAATAAAAATATCAGATGTCATAAATAAGATGACCCACATGGAGTTTGGCCCTAGTTTCCAATTTTAACACTTCCTCTCAACTAGGGAGAACTCCATCAGCTGATCTATATGTCCAACTATACTATCTCTGCCATCAGTGCCTTGCACTACTCTGCTCGGCCTTGTTGGCTCTACTCTACTCTACTCAGCTCTGCTTAGCTATGTTAGCTCTACTCTGCTCTGCTCATCTATGTTGGTTCTGCTCATCTCTGTTGGCTCTGCTTGTCTCTGTTGGCTCTACTTTGCTTTGCTCAGCTCTGTGAGCTCTGCTCAACTCTGTTGGCTCTGCTTTGCTTTGCTTAGCTCTGTTGTCTCTGCTCTACTAAAACATGAAGAAGAAGAATTGATCGAGAATGTCTCATGCCATTCTCCACTGACCCAAAGTCAGTCTCAGAGTGCGTACCACTGGTCCCAGACCAATCTCAACCAACCCAAGGTCAACATCATAGTGGGTACCACTCCTACTATTGGTCCCAGACCAGTATCATCAGTCTCAAAGAGTGTGCCACTGGTCCCAGGCTAGTCTCAACCGACTTGAAGTCAGTGTCATAGCATGTACCACTCTCACTGATCCCAGACCAATCCTACACTAACACAAAGTCAGTATCAGAGTATGTACCACTGGTTCCATACCAGTCTCAACCAACCTGAAGTTAGCATCATAGTAGGTACAACTCCTACAATTGGTCCCAGACATGTATCATTGATCCCAAATCAATGAAGGTCATCCTAACATAGGGAGTATGGTAGATACAGTGATGTGCCCATTGGTACTACTATGGTCCCTGTCCTCATTTCCCTGCTCATTAATCAAACGAGAGGTACTTCCCATGAGTCCCAGACTACATAGATAGGATACCTCGACAGGATAACTAATCAATCCTATCCTCACAGGAGAACTTATCATCCTGCTACACAATTTCCATGGAGAACACATCATCTAGGCCTCACAGGAGAGCTAATCATGCTGCTACATAATCGTCATGGAGAACACATCATCCAGACCTCACAGGAGAACTAATCATCTTGCTACATAGTCTTCATGGAGAACACATCATCCAGACATCATAGGAGAACTAATCATCCTGCTACATAGTCGTCATGGAGAACACATTATCCAGACCTCACAGGAGAACTAATCATCCTGCTACATAGTCGTCATGGAGAACACATCATCCAAACCTCATAGGAGAACTAATCATCCTACTACATAGTGGTATCCAAACAGCTCACTGAAGAGATTTTGTAACCAGACTGCCTCTCAGGTAGCGATGCTAGCAGCAATATCCTATACCTCGATGGTGCCCAAAGCCACCAACTTCTACTTCCTGCTCATCTAGGATATTGAAGCAGATCCCAAGGAGAACCAACACTGAGAAGTGCTTTAGTGATCTTTCACACTGCTGCCCACTCAACATTTGAAATATTCCAGGCAGTGTATCTCAATCCATGAGAGATTATGCCGTGAAGATATCTCAGAAGATTCTAGGCACCAATGTAGTGAAGCTCAAACAAATATGAGCTCACCATGCTAACTGCACCACGTATGTCCAGACAGAGGTTCTCCAAGAACATCAACGTGAATGAGTTTATGAAAGTCAGAGGCATTTCCTAAATCTGGTCCAACATCACTACCATATAACTTCTTGGAAGTTAAGATCCTTGAGGTAGTCACAGGCTTGCAGTTTATCTTTCCACATTCGGAATCCAACTCCTCTGTCTCCTACAAATGAGAGGGTCTGCACCTGTCAGACATAGGTTTCGGTATGAGAGGTCTATCATCCACAACCTTCGAGTAATGGTTTGGATCCATTTCACTCCTAGTGAATCTCAGCTTTATCAGACAGTTGTTGATCCTCTCATACTATGCCCCGGGTGATTTGCTTCAAGCCATAGAGGGCTTTCTACCACTTGCATACATGAGATTCCCGATCATGAATCTCAAACTCCTCGGGTTGTTCCAAACTTGTGGACCTGTGGCATGAGGGGAATGGTCCCCTTATAAGATTTTCCTTCGGTACATCTCAAGCATGTACCTTCATGCTCTTTTTGAATTCAAGCATCCCTGTCACCATCTGACTCACAAACTTCCGGTGTTGTGTCAATGGACATGGTTCCCAGTTGTTATAGACATCTTTTGGCACTGCAACCCCAATCATAAATGTCCATAAATTGAGGGCTCCTAAGTCCCTAAAATTGTTGCTTCACTGCCTAAAAGAACAAGGTCAGCTGATTACATCATCTCCCAGAAGTTATCCACTAAAAACTGCTCAGAAATGGTCAAAAATGGACCATATTAAATGCCCGGTGTAGAGGGTGTGATGCATACTAAAAAGTCCTTCTACAGGGTGCGATCGATGAGAATAGACAAGTGGCGGAGATAGTTTGCTAAGTGGATGATCAAGGAATCTTCTAGAAACTTCTCATATGACACTTGCCTCTCAGAATTCACTCAAGGATGAGTAAGAGATCAATGAAATCTCCAAGTGGAACCAAGAACTATCAGAGAGAGGACACTAATCAAAAACCTAGAGCTGACTCACACCTTTGCAAAAATCTATATATTGATCTCTCATCCCGGAGATCCAGAGGTTGGGGGCTGGAATTTTGTATCTTGTAGAGAAGTGTTGTTGGTTTTCTGGTGTAACTTCATAGTATTGGGTGATCTAAGCTTTACTTGAGGTGAAGAAGGGATTTCTTGCTGGAGGATGATGCTGGGTCAAAACATATGGTTGTAATCCTCTTGCTACTTTTGATCTTAATAAAGCTATTCAAGTTTTCCTCCATATTCTTGTATGTTTGC
>APFE031212305.1:0-12694 GCA_000404065.3 Pinus taeda | reverse complement strand
ACATTTTTGGGCACTTCAACCCCAATCATAATTGTCCATAAACTGAGGGCTCCTAAGTCCCTAAAAGTGTTGCTTCACTGCCTAAAGGAACAAGGTCAGCTGATTACATCATCTCCCAGAAGTTCTCCACTAAAAACTGCTCAGAAATGGTCAAAACTGGACCATACTGAATGCCCAGTGCAGAGGGTGTGATGCATCGCACCTAATACATATGGAAGGTGCGATGCATACTAAAAAGTCCTTCTATAGGGTGTGATGGACGAGAATAGACAAGTGGCGGAGATAGTTTGCTAAGTGGATGATCAAGGAATCTTCTAGAAACTTCTCATATGACACTTTCCTCTCAGAATTCACTCAAGGATGAGTAAGGGATCAATGAAATCTCCAAGTGGAACCAAGAACTATCAGAGAGAGGACACTAATCAAAAACCCAAAGCTGATTCACACCTTTGCAAAAATCTATATATGGATCTCTCATCCCAAAGATCCTGAGGTTGGAGGCTGGAATTTTGTATCTTGTAGAGAAGTGTTGTTGGTTTTCTGGTGTATATTCATAGTGTTGGGTGATCTAAGCTTTATTTGAGGTGAAGAAGGGCTTTCTAGCTGGAGGATGATGTTGGGTCAGAACATATGGTTGTAATCCTCTTGCTACTTTTCACCTTAATAAAGCTATTCAAGTTTTCCTCCATATTCTTGTATGTTTACTTATATATGCATTTGTATGGTTAACATACATCTGGTCCTGTGTTATTTATGAATATAGATCTTTGTTCTTCGATAGTAGTATGTTGTTGTGATTCCACATGTTCTCTTTGAAGCTGGGCAGACGAAGAAGAAGTGACGAAGCTCTAGCAGGAAGGAGAGGAATCAAACAAAGAAATCAAGCGCAAGACTAAGGTTGGTCTCCTTGGTTCCACTCTTATCTATTTTCATAAAGGAAAATGAAAGTAGACTTTACTTTTTTGTTTGTAAGATAGCTACCAGTCTTAGTAGGAATAGCAGCATCCGAGTGGACACTATTCCCGGTAACACTAGTGGACTTCCTACAACTTGATACAACCCTGAACTCAAAAACATCTTTGAAAAAATTATTTTCAAGCACATACCTTTCCATCGATGAGTACCATCCTGTAACCTTTGACTTCAACTCTACTTACATGGACACCAGGTTCCTCTTGCAATCAGGTACATAAAAGAGATTTTGCAAATGAATCAAGTTACCATCATTCAATTGAGGGGTAACATTCCCTACACCCTTTTCGGGATAGGTGCTATCGGCTCCAAGTATAATCCCATGATTATCTACCTGATGAAGTGCCTGGGGTTCCTTGCTTTCTTTGAAGAGTCGATCATTTCTCCTTGATGAATTGTATTACCTGACATTCCTTCAACCCTTAGATCTAAACTTCCCAATGAAGTGATCTTTAGGTAGGCCATCAGAACCTTCCGCTGTGCCATTCTGATAATATTCTCTGCTTCAAATTCACCCAGGGTGAATTTGAAGAGGGATGAGGAACCCATTGATCCTTTTATATTGTCCCGACTGTCTTTGGTGATTGCTCTTTCACTCTTGCTTGGGCATTGTCTTCACCTCAGCTCTGATACCATGTTAAGTTTAGGTATGTTCTATGCTAGAGAAATTTATTTCAATTAGCACAATATCTTTTCCAGATTAGCAATCACATCAGCATTAAAGTAAACTGCAGATAGAACATAAACATAAATCACAAAAGACAACCCAAGACAAGAGGACACAAGATGTGGCACTAGCCAGGGATAAACCCCACAATGTGGGGAAACCCTTGATCAATTCTTCTTTTATGTTCTTCATAGTTTAGCAAAGAAAGTGAGAGAGATAGTACATTTACAATAGAAGTCAATACTTTGACTTTTGATATCGCATGAGATTAGTTGAAGACATATTGCTTCAACTAATTCTCTAAGGTGAATCCTTCACCTATCATAGTGTTACCTTTCATCCATTTACTGCGCATAACCATGTGACACCATGTTGTACTATCACATGTGTTGAACCTTGATGACTGAGCTGCTCTTGCTCTCATCATCATGTTGCTTATGCCCATCATGATCTGAGACTAATCATCCTTATCATTCTCCTTATGGTGAGATTGTAACCATCATAAACATTACTTCTTATGATCCTTTTCACTGTGACTTCTTTCATAGGCTGCACTATTCTACCCCTCAACAACAATGTCAACATGCCCAGAACAAATCTCAAGTAAATCATGTTGTTACCTATAACAATGTGGAATAAAGGACATTATCATTTTGTTCTTCCTCCAGCTAGCTCACAACTACACAATGATTGTTTCATTAAGAATTTCAATATATTGTGTTGAAGCTGCTACAGGTATATCATAGATATGTGTAGGCCGAGGGTATTCTATTCATGATGACTGTGTCCTCATGCCTAGAATCATCATTTCAATTGAGTGCCCAGATCACATGTTGTTTTCTGCTAGATCCACTCTGCCAGATCACACACAGCTTCATCGTGTCCAGATCTACGCTACCAGATGGTAACATAGCCTGATTTATGCTACCAAATTCAAGAACATCATAGGATTGTCTCAAATGATTGGTGCATTCTTCATGAGGCCATGGCTGCACCTAAAACCATGTTGCAGTCAATACCCTACTGTGGATTTTGATCTTGACTGCGACTCCATTACTTTTCTGCGTGTAGAATTATAGCAGCTAAGTGTGTCTCCATTTGCCTGTGTATATGTCTCCATGAGTAGCATATATATGTCACCATGACCTGCGTATCACTGTCTCCATGACTGTGTGATAGGGTGCCTTAATTTTCCTGCAGCTAGATATCTTTATGACCTCCATATATGTCTCCATTGCCTACGTGTAAGTAACTCTATGCCCTACGTATGAAAGTCTTCAAGATAGTGAGTGAGAGACTGCATGTATTCCTTCCCTTACTACGGCTTGGTTGTCTCCATTATAGCATATAAATTAGGGCTATGTATAAGGCCTTCATCACTGCATTTAGGGCATCATCCAGCGTATATTCTCGGTGTCCCTCCTTCTCCAAAAACCCAAGACGTGGAGAGGAGGAGAACACATGAAGAAGATGTGTCTTCCAAATGATTTCAAGTCCTCTATATTTATAATAAAACCTAGATGATGAATAAGCATGTCTATTGGGCTTCTGAGCCTACTCAAGTTGTTGGTCAACTTGATAATAATTCCATAATCAAAATAACTTCATATCTCTATAAATACTTATCGGAATCAGATCATCTTTAGATCAATCCTACACCTCTCAGCGAGAGGGATCCAATAAAAATATCAGCTGCCATAAATAAGCTGACCCACATGGAGTTTGTCCCTAGTTTCCAATTTTAACAAAGGGAAACTTTGCAGCCCAAGAGGAGCACGTGGTCAGTGGGGAGAAAGGGTACTCTTACAACTTCCAAGAAGGAATCATGGAGAGAGTGGAAGACATTCCATTAGAAGAAGAAGAACTAGGATGCTTCAAGTGATAGAGACACTTCTAAGAGAGGCGTATTTCATAATATAGGGATTGTTGCAGTGATGAGTGCCAAGAGTTGTGCGAGTGGTACAGGTAGTGATGATGATGATGAGTTACTTCCTAGTCTTGCAATTACCTCCCTTGCTAAGAGGGAGTGTTGATTTTTTAGTAGCTTGGGAGATACTCCAAGCCCTAGTGTTCGGGGTTTTGAGGGTGAAGCACCAAAAAAGTCACTTATGGGCTTGGAACCTATTACCGCTCAAACTAGCAGGGGGTATAAGAGGGGCTCCTAAAGGGAAACTACTAGATCAAAGGGCAATGATGTAGGCTTAGCCCATTGTCACCTCAGCTAAGACTCCTAACTCTTTACAAACTTTCATTGATAGGAGGATACCCATTATATAGGAGGTCACTTGTGAAGGATGAATCAACCAATGGATATGAAGTGACCCTTATAATCCTTTTCCTAGAAGGGGCTTCAAGAATAGAGATTTCTTTCTTATAAAGCAAGGTACGAAAATTTCTAGGAGAAGAAGGTGGGGATATGAGGGTTAGGATTAGAGGAATATGCCTTATGAAGGAGTTTCGCAACCCTAAAATCCTTATTGAACCTAACTTCCTATTATAGACATATTTGGGCACTACAACCCCAATGACATATGTCGATAAACCAAAGGATCAAGGTCAACTGATTACATCATTTCCTAGAAGTTCTCCCTAAAAACTGCTCAGAACTGGTCAAAACTGGACCATACAGATTGCTCCATGTCGAGGGTGCAATGCATCTCACCTGTTACACACAAAGGGTGTGATGCATACTGAAAAGCCCTTCTATAAGGTGCGATGAGCGAGAGCAGACAAATGGAAGAGGCAGTTTGCTAGGTGGAAACCCAGAGAATCTTCTAGAAACTGCTCATATGACACTTGCCTCTCTGAATTCGCCCAGGGATGAGTAAGAGATCATGAAATCTCCAAGTGGAACCAAGAAACTATCAGTGAAATGGACACTAATCAAAATCCCAGAAGCTGACTCACCCCTTTGCAAATATCTATTATTGGTCCCCATCCTAGGGATCCGAGGCTGGGAATTTTGTATTTTTTAAGGAAGTGTTGTTGGTTTCTCTGTGAAACATTGTATTGTTGGGTGATCTAGCTTTTCATGAGGTGAAGAGGGCTTTCATGCTGGGAGGATGGCACTAGATCAAACAGCTGGGTTGTAATCCTCTCTTCTACTACTTCTATCAATAAAGTTATTTGATTTTTCCTCCATATACTTGTATATTTCTGAATCTTGTATTTGTGTATGCATTTGTATGGTTAATATACATCTGATTCTACATTTTTTATGGTTATAGGTCTCTATTCTTTGATGGTATTTTACTGCTTTGCCTCTACAGGTGTTCTTTGAAGTGGGACAAGTGAGAAATGAGTGGCGCTATCAAGGGAGAGAGGAAACAAGCAAGGATCCAAGCGAAAGACTAAGGTTGGTGCTCTCTGCTTCTCTCTCATCTATCTCCCATAAAGGAAAACACAAGTTACTTTGAATTGTTTGTTTCTAAGATAGCTACCCATCTTAGTGGGACTAATAGATCTGAATAGACACTAGTTTTCCTGGAAAAAAAAGGCGACCCCGTTGGGGATCAAATAGTTTGTTTGTTTGTTACTATTGTTTGCTTTATAAACTACAGACAGAGCCTAAAGTTAAGCCTGCTAGCCTTCGAACTGCTTTTTCTATGCAACTGCAAAGTATATCAACGCTGCTTCAGTCAATCTCCGGGTTGTTTTATGAACTAAACATATGACTTGCAAACATCCTAAGTGCCCTAGTGGTAGCTCAATAACCTCATTAGATCATACCTCTATACTTTGTGTTTAGTGTCTATCATAAGCTCAGCCTAAATCCCTGAACTTAGCTGCAAACTGTGGGTAGAAACCAAGCTCAGTCTCATCCCTGGACCATCGCACTGTCTCTCATTAGCAGTCTGGATGCATCGCACCTCCCATGTGTTGTAGGTGAAATGCATCCCTGTTTCCATTAAGGACAGGTGCGATGATTGAATGAGACTGTTTCTCTCTCCAGATTTTGGTTTTTTCTTCATTGTTTTTAGCTCTATTCAGTAGTTTTGCTGCCTATGATTAGTATATCACTGTTGAAGCCTTCTTCCTTTACATTATTTAGCCTCCATTGATAAGGAATTGTGAATGTTTTTTTATGTATTTTTCATCATTTATAGTCCTCCTTTGCAAATAGTAGCTTAATCGAACTGTCGTCTTTTGATTCGAAAGTGTCGCAACAATCATTTTCAGTCAAGAAAAAGAGTGTCGTAAAGTCTTCCTATTTTAGATAGTCGATTATACTTTTGCCATTGTATTTGATTTGAATTATCAATTCTTTGAAGTGTCGAAAATAGTTTTCCATTCGAAAGTGAAAGTGTCGTCTTAGTCTTCCTTTCATTTTTGAAAAGAAATTGCTAAAGTGTCGCTTTAAAAAAAATAGTTCAAATCTGTACTTAGTTTTCTTTTTGTCATTATCACATTAAGGGAACGGAAAAAAAAAAATACATGCATGTGCATTTGCATTTAGACTGCATGCGGAAATTGATTTAGGAAAAATGCATTTAGTGTGTGCTCTCTGCTCTATGTTGAAAGAATTTTACTCTTCTTTCCTTAGTTGCTAGGATTTTCATTGCTAAAAGAAAATAAATGAATGTTTATCATTTAGATTGCATATTTAGGAATTGTACATCTACATCACGCGGTGAACCTTGAAAGGCAAACTTCTCAAGAAATATCAACTATAAATAAACCTCAATGAACATAAAAACGCTTTGGAACCTAACGCACAACATCTAGAAGCCTAGGCTAGAGACATACTCCGGCGTCTTAAAGCCTGGTAACTATCGTTTTCATCATAGGTTGGGTGATTCCTCCTCTTTGATATGATAAGTGCCAGTACGGACTTGTGCTCCCACATACACTCGAGTATATATTGGGAGACCACAATAGACTGATATCCTTTATCCTTAGGAAGTCTTGTCTGCCGCCCTATTGATCGCAATGCACTGAACACAGCATTTGGGAAGATTGACTGTCATACGTAAAGTCCTTGGTAATTTCTCTACAATTTACCACCGAGGTGTATATTGCAGTTTTACGATTGGTTTGGTAATCCCTCTATCTAGATTTCCAAAGTAGTCACTTTCATTCCTTTTCGACTCCTTAAAAGAAAAGGTCCATCTGAGCACTTGTCACTTCAGGCTCATTAAAAATCGAAGGCGACTAGAGTCATCTTTATCTTTTTCTTGACTCTTAAAAATTGAAAAAGAAAGTTGTGTCAGAGCATCATAAAATTCATTTAATTCGGACTAACATCACTGTTGTCTCGCTATCCTCAACAAACCTGTGATAAAGTTAATGGAAATGACCTCCCATTTCCACTTTGGAATCGTAATCAGCTGTAGTAGTCCACTTGGATGCTTACACTCTACCTTCACCTATTGAAAATCCAAGCACTTAGCCACAAACTCTGCTACATCTCTCTTCAAATTCATCCAATGCTAGAATTTCTTCACTATTGTCAGCATCTTCTAATAACCTGGGTGACATAAATATGTTTTCGCATGAAACTCCATCAAGATTAACTTCTTGAGATCACTGATATTTGACACATATGTCCTATCTCTAAATCTAACCAATCTGTCTGCCATGAGATGATAATCAAAATCCTCTGCACCTGCATTTGTACTTATACATGTACCACTACCTATACTTATACCTGTACCACTACCTATACCTATACCTATACATGTACCACACCTGTACCTGTACTCGTACTTCCACCTGTACTTGTACCTATACCACTCCCTGAACTCTGCTGCAACTTGTGCATAATCTCCATATACCTGACATCCTTCTGACTTGCCTGTAAGATCTTATCCTGTAAGTTTGTCCCATATGAGCTCATAGGTTCCAAGTGAATTACTTGTATTCACATGCTAAGAGAATCTGCCACCTTGTTCTCTTTATTTTTGATATACTTGATCTGAAATTCGAACTCATCAATCATTGCCAACCATCGAGCATGCCTGCCATTCAAATTCATTTGGTCAAATAAATACCACAAACCACTATGATCACTCATCAATACAAACCTTCTACCAAGAAGATGGTTCCTCCACATCTTCAATGCATGTATGATCATTGCCAACTCAAGATCATGTGTCGGGAAGTTATTCTCATGCTCATTCAGTTTCTGTGACTCATAGTATACCACTTGTCTATCTCGCATAACGGCTCCACCAAGTGCTCTCTTGCAAGCATATGTACATACTACAAACTCTTTGTCAAGATACGCAATCTTTAATATTGGTGCATGTGTCAACAACTACTTGAGCTACTCAAAACTAGCCGCACACTCCTCTGTCCATTCAAACTTCTTACCTTTCCCCTGCAATGTTGTGATAGGATAAGAAATTTGCGAGAAGTTCCTAATGAACCTCCTGCAATAACCTGCTAACCCCATGAAATATCTCTCCTCATCCACATTCCTAGGAGCTGCCCACTCCATAATAACTCTTACCTTTTTTGGATCCACTTCTATGCCATCCTTGGAAACCACGTGTCCCAAGTAGTGTACCTCAATCTGAAAGAAATTGTACTTGTTGAGCTTAGCATACAACCGATGCTCTCTCAACAATCTCAACACTACTACTAAATTATCAGCAAGCTCTTCTTCATTTTTAGAATATACCAATATATCATCAATGAACACAATAACAAACTTGTCGAGTATGGACATAACACACTATTCATCAAACAACTAAAGGTAGATGGAGCATTAGTTAAATCAAATGAAACTATGACAAAATCATAATGTTTATACCTAGTTTGGTAAGTTGTCTTGTAGATGTCCTCTTCTTTAATGCGTACCTGATGATATCCAAATCTCATATCAATCTTCGAGAACATTGTTGCTCCCTTCAATTGATTGAACAAGTCACCAATCCTCAGTAACATATTCTTGTTCTTGATGGTCACTTTTCTTAACTACCTGTAGTCAATGAAAAATATGAGAGTACCATTTTTCTTCTTTGCAAACAATATTGGTGTGCCCCATGGTGACACACTTGGCCTAATGTATCCCTTCTCCAACATTTCCTTTAACTCTATCTTCAACTATGCCAACTCAGGTGTACCCATCATATAAGGTACCTTTGATGCTAGAGCTTCCCTTGTCACCAACTCAATAGAAACATCTACCTCCATGTGAGCTGGCAACTCTAAAATATCCTTAGGAAATACATCCTAAAATTGATGTATAACTGGGTATTTTCTCAAAACATCTACATCCTCAACTTCCTTACCTTTGTCGCTAGAAATGTGAACTGCGAATAACACACATCCTTTCTTGCGACTACACTTTGCCTGCATAGTTGTCACCATACTCACTGATGTTGATTTCTTCTTACCTCACAAAACTCTCGGTTTGCCATTATCATCCAAACACTCAATCCACCTTGGTTCTATGAAGGTACAACCAATCCATGCCCAACAACATATTATATGATCCCAATGATAATACATTCAAATGTGTTATGGTAGGCATACCATTCAAATCAAATGCACAAGCTCTTACCCAATGGTGAACTCACTTATTTGTACTTGTAGCCAACTAAACAAGATTCTCTATGCACTTCCTTATTCAAACCACACTTATCCACTAGGTCAGGATTAACATAACTATAATTAGATCTAGGTTCAATCAAAATAGAAACAACTCGATCACAAAGCTTACCATCCATCTCAATGATAAATGCTTGATTCCCTTCCTATCTATTATCTAGTGCTACATAGATCCTAGGAATACTCTGCCCAACATCTCCCACTTTCTGTGCCTCCTGAGCACTATAAATAGGCAATCTACTGATGTTGTGGACAACCTCTCCTACAATGATCTCCTCCACAAGTCCAACACCACATAGACTCCTTATTCTTCTCCTTAGTTCAAAGTCCCTGTCCTCTGTTAGATGCATTTAACTTCTTAGATGGTGTTGTATTCTCTTTATTACATGTACCCTGAGATCTTGCTCCCTTCTTGTCCCACATTCCTTTGTTTTTATCATTTCCCTTCCAGTATTGTTTAGTCTTTAATCTGTGCTTCGATTGCTCATAGCAATGCTTTAAAGTTCAGACAGCCTCCTCCAATGATCTAGGCTCATTGAACTCAATAATATATTTGAATGCAATAGGTAATCCATTAATGAACCTCTGAATCTTGGCCTTCTCCTCCTTGAAGTAAGGCACATACCTCAGTAGCTCCAAGAACCCACTAGTGTACTCCTCATCTGTCATCGATCCCATCTTTAGCTCATAGAATTATTCCCTGTCATTGAAGTATCTCTTCGATAGCTACTTCTTCTTGAATAGAAACTCACTCCAGGTCAATTCCTTCTCATGAATACCTCTGACATTCTTCACATTTTCCCACCAAATATTTTCTTTACCTTTGAGACTGAATGTAGCTATTCTAGATTTCATGTTCTCCAAATAATCACACAACCTTAAGAACTTCCTTATACCAAGCAACCATGCCTCTGCATCCTGTGATTTCTTCATCTCTCCATAAATGTAGGTGCCTTTTCTTTTTAAAACTCATACGGAAAATATCCCCTATCACGCCTCTTGTAAGGATGATAATGGTGATGATCATATTGTCTATCTGAACCAGAACTAGAATAGTACTTGTGCCCATTTCCTCTCCTATTTGGATTATCCAACAACCTTCCATATATGACGGTGTTATCTCTATGTTATCTGTGACCACCATGAGACCTACTACCATATGCCCCATTAGTTCTATCCTCCTTCTCATGACTGGTTCGAAGTGGTCCCTATCGCTGCAATTACAAAACACTATGAAGTAACACTACATTTACCTCTGCTTGTTTCTCCTATGCATGTATGATTCTGTCATTGTCTTCCTTAAAACTCCTTATTGTTTCCTTTAAGCTTCTCAGTGTATCTTCCAAATCAAAATAGTGCCCAACACCACGTTGTTGATCTGATCCATAAGGAGAGTCTCAGGAACTATAGTCAGCCATCTTGCTAGTCATCTTTGATATTTATTCCTGCAAGATATATCATGTCAGCTAAACCAAATCACAATAAACCAACATACCTTAGTATAGTTCAAGGAGGATACATCGTCTGCAAGATCAACCACTTAGCGTAATACATGTATAACATATTCATGACAACATATAGAAATATAACATATAATCATATGACCATATAACAATCATTCTATATAGAGTCTAGCCATCAATGCATGACCATGTCAACCACACGTACCATAACCTCATGCATGACAACAACCACCACATCACTGTACACTTTACTACATGTGAACACTAATGGGCATAAGAAATGCATAATCAAACACACACTCATGATGACACACTCCACAACAACACCATCAACTTCCCATGACGACATCACTACGACCATGACCCATACCATACAAATGCAACAAGCACATGGTCTTACAACACAAGAACACATATACAAACGACATGAATGCATGACCAAAACATATCCCATCTAGTCTGAGGGGTGAACCATGCTTTGATACCACTCTGTAACACCCTCCTCCAACATCTACCCAAGTAACCATCCAACCGGGATAAACATGTGACGAGAAGTTAATATGATATGATTTTGTTATAAAACCAGCTCACAAAAGATACAAAAGATAGATCAACACCTTAGAATTCAGCCTCTTCGAGGGGGCAACCTCCTTTGCATTACACAAATGAATGATTCTTTGATGATACAAGTGAAAAGACCTTCTTTCTATATATAGGAGTCTAAGGGGTCATAATATAATCAGAGCTGACATAATAATAATAATGTAAGGGCACAATAATAACAATAGTGGGCTTCTATGGGGCACAATAGTAACAATATGGGGACTACATGGGTACAACAATCTAATAAGGGGGTTGTAGTAATAACAATAAGGGGTTACACTAGTAGTATAGGGGCCTAACATGCCCCTCTCCTTCAAAAAGTGTTGTCCTCAACGCTTGAGTATTTCTTGATGCTTCTATATAAAATTTTTGTCCTCCCATGTGGAATCTTTAGTGGGTAAGTTCTTCCACTTGATGAGATACTTTGAAATTGATTGATTTCGTAGCTGTCGGGTTCTTGTTTCTATGACTGCTCCAAGTTCCAATTTGATTTTTTCTTCCTCTTCAAGTTTTGGCAATATTGTTTGAATTGGGATATTCTGCAACTTTTGAATGAGTGGCCACACTTCTTTGTCCTTCTTCCATTCATCCCTTGCTTCGTTTATTCAATCTGGTTGGATAATAGAAATAACACAAAACAATTCTTCCACATCCTCATTCTTTCTTGAGAGTGCATCTGCAACAAAAATTTTCTTCCCTTTTCTGTAGATGATGTCAAAGTCATAACCAACATATTTGTGACCCATTTTTTATGTTCTTCTAAAGATAATATTTGTTCTAAAAAGTATTTAAGACTATCATGATCCTTTTTTACCTTGAAGTGTCTTCCCATTGGGTAAGGTCGCCATTTCTTAAGTGCATGTAGTATTTCCAACATTTCCTTCTCATAAATAGCTAGCTTGAGATGTTGCTGTAAAGATACTCAATCACCTACATCAAAACGTTTTTCACTGCGATGTTGATCTACCTGTTGTTTCATTCGATTCTGCACCAAAGTGGCATTATCCTTTAAAAGTTGAAGAACTTGTTGTTGATGCTCGATGTGATCTTTCGCTGCTTGAACCTTTTTCTTCTTGATATGTCCTTCTATCTCTAGAGTTTGAGGAGTGGTAATTTCTTCCAATCCTTTACAAGATATGGTGGGATTCATTTCTTGATGCTCGATGTGTTCTTTCACTTCTTGAACATTTTTCTTCTCGATATGTCCTTCTGTCTTAATAGTTTAAGTGGTAATTTCGACCAATGAATTACAAGATATGGTTGGATTCATTTCTTCTTTCTCGATGTGATCTTTCACTTCTTGCACCTTTTTCTTCTTGATATGTCCTTCTATCTTGAGAGATTGAGAAGTGGTAAGTTCGACTAATGAATTACAAGATATGGTTGGATTCATTTCTTCTTTCTTGATGTGATCTTTCACTTCTTGCACCTTTTT
>APFE031212301.1:91752-122725 GCA_000404065.3 Pinus taeda | reverse complement strand
CAGCCACGGTATTTGAGTACCAGATGCAGCTCAGAATCTTTGATACCCAACTGTGTGCGAAGGGTATGAAAAATGTTTGTGAACTCTGGCACATCTTGGTCTCATCCTTGCCGTAGTGTGGTCCATCTGATGTATTTGTCCTCATAGCTTTTGACAGGGTAGTACTGCTCCTTGATAGCTTCCCGAAATGAATCCCAAGTGGGTGCGGTTGAAAATAGTGAGCCTGTGCTTTCATCCTTCTGCTCGCAGTAGGTTTCCCACCAGTCCTTGACGCGGGGGGCTGCTTTGAGAAGAGCAAAAACAACCTTTTCCTGACTCGAAAATTCATGAACAGAAAAATAACCCTCTAGCAGATTTAACCATTTATCTACGGCACCTGCGTTTATTTTACCCTCGAAGATGGGGATTTCAAAATTAACTTGTACCTTAAAGGGTGTGGTGTTTCCACAGTAGCTGCTGGAAGCCGATGCGTCACCTCTGGGTAGCCGCTGAAGAATTTGCGCAAAGTTGTCCATCATCGCGTTCTGTTGTCGCTCGAGGGCTTCTTCGAGCAAGATTTTGATAGGATCTCCTGCCCCCTCGTCTTTCTTCTCATCCGCCATGGGAGGCCGTCGGGATTTGCGAGGCTGGTTTTGCAAAGGTTCGACCAGTTCAAGCCCTAACTCCTTATATCCTGACCTCGTCGGGGACATGCAAAGAAAAACAGAGAAAAAGCAGACGCTCTGATACCACTGATCCGGATTTAAACAGGAACGCAATACATTACAGAGATAACCATAAATATAGAGATGCGATAACCATAAATAAAGAGATGCAGCGGAAATAACACTTCATTTCATTAATGGAAAATACTGAAATATGCTTACAACCAGAATTGGAAATAAACCAGCTAGGACTATGGTAGCTTATCTCTGAGAAGAGATGTGCGGCTACATGTCTCTGAACTGTTCCGAACTTGTGTTACAATGAGGCTCGAAGGCCTATTTATTATTGAGAAACAATGGAAAACCCTTCACATTCCAAAACAGACCCTTAGAAGATGAAACGCCAAATTGTGGGCCCCGTTTTGGGTAAATTGGTACATCAATTTCCCGGGGTCGTAACTTTGGCATACGATCTCCGTTTGACGCGTACAATAGCTCATTAGAAAGATCTATTCGAGAACTATCATTGTTGGAACGGCAACACCGGTCCATGTTTCATGGACCCGTGTTGCCCCTGGATTCCAAAAAAACGTCGTTTAGGGCCTCAAAACGGCTCCGGAAGTTCAGGACCCGAAAAACTGCTAAAAATAGTAAGTTGTGCTACAATTAAGGAAACTGAAAATGCTGAAAGAGACAATTGTGGGGGTCAAAATGGGATAGGTGGGTGGCCACCAACATCCACCTGGATCATTCCTCCCCCCTTAGGAAGCAATGGTCCCCATTGCGCTGAGTTCCTCCATCTGCTGAACTTGTCCTGCAATCTCTGATGTGTCCAGTAATGGTGGGAAGCATGATCGACGACGGTCCACATTGAACACTTGGTGCAGGCGAAGGAATGGAGGAATGATGTGCGCCAAAGCATTGTTTCCCAAGTTTTTTGGAAGAAAACTCACACAGAGCAATATCTCCATGCTAGTTTCCATCATTTTCCTGCTCAAAAGCTAGGCATTCTCAACACCTTAGCCACTTGGGTGTTGCGAGTTTATGACGAAAATCACCTTGAAGATGATAAAACCCACCTCCTTAAAGTTTTTAATAAGAATGGTTATAGTAGGTCTCAAGGTCTTAGGGCTTTTCTAAATGTTGAAAAAGGTCCTAAGAGTAAGATTGATCCCAAGGATTGGTCTTCTGGAGTTCATCTTCCTTTTATTCAAGGGACCACGGATAAAATCACTAGGATCTTGAAGAAACATAAGATTCACTCTTCTTTTAGGCCCCTTAACACTATTCAGAGTTCTCTTCGTTCTGTTAAGGACCCGGTTTGAATAATGTTTTTGATGGTGGGAATGGATTTAGCACCATCAAAAACCTCTTGGGCACCCAAAACCTTGAAGTTTGAGAGTTGTAACCTAGATTTACAAAAATCCCTAGCAGATTTTATCAAAATCTTGCCAGAATTTCTATGATTTTCAGGGAAAAAAAATTCTATGATTTCAGGGCAAAAAAACTGTTTGGTTAGACTACTGCAAAGTAATATAAAACCTTGGGGAAGATATCGTCCCTAAAAAATTAAAAGTAATAAAAATAATAAAATTCAATTTGTTATATTGTAATTTTGTTTTTATTAATAAATTACTAATAACATTTTAAATAAAAGAAAATATAATATACATATCAGAGTAAAATATATTAGTAGCTATAAGTTAAGATGCATTTTATCTTATAAATTAACAAAGGCTACATAGTAGGTAGTACCTGTTGCTTAGCATAAATATAGATTAATGAAACAAAACAATAACAAAGATAAAGGTTTCATCACAAAAATAAAACAACTAATAAAATATTGTATTGTTGAATATCATCACCAAAAATTGAGAAATATGATTAACTAATATTGTTTATATTAAAATACATATATCTATGTGTGTATGTTTTATTTTTATTAATACATGTAATTGTCTATAATTAAATTTATTAACATATGTTTTTAATATAATAACAAGTCACCTTAAATTTAAAATATATGATTATCTAATATTGTTTATATTAAAATACATAAATCTATGTGTGTGTTTTATTTATATATATATAATTGTTTATAATTAAATCTATTAAAATATGTTTTTAATATAATAACAAGTCACCTTAAATTGAAAATATTGACAAAATTATAAATTTATTTATAATAGAAAAAGAAAAAAGAAAAAAGGTTAAATAAAAATGAGATAAAAATAAAAATAAAAATTTAGTAACTAATAGAAATGGAAGTTAAAAATTTCAATAATAAGTACATGCGGCTTAGTTTAAATATAAGCTAATTAAATAAAAAATAACAAAGACAAAGATTTCATCACAAAAAAACTAATAAAATATTGTAGTGTTAAATGTCATCAACAAAAATTAAGAAATATGATTAACTAATATTGTTTATATTAACATACATATATCTATATCTGTGTTTTATTTTTATTAATATATATTTGTTTATAATTAGATTTATTAAAATATGTTTTTAATATAATAAGATTATATTGTAAGTATTAATATGTTGTGCTTATTAGAATAAGAATCTAAAGGCATTGGAATTCGACTGCTCTGCATCGGACTGGAGGATCAATCGCGCGTCCGCCGATTTGCTGCTGGCCGTGGCCGCTTGCCCTGGCTGGGGCTCCCAAGCTAGATCGACATGGAGGCACAGACTCCCCCACAGGGGCCTCCCTCCCCTCCTCCACCCTTTGCCGCTGAGGTGTTCAAAACTTTGTTGGCCTCTTTGCTAAAGAAGAAGATCACGGAAGTTTCAAAGTTTGTGAGGAAACTAGATGATATCCCTGAGATCGTCCTTCTGCCAGAAGGACCAATCCAAGTAGCTCTGTCTCTAGTAGATCGTGCCCTTGTTGGCCAGTTCACAGGGCTCTGGCCTTCCCCAAAATCCACAGAGAACTGGGTTGCCATGAATTGGGCTCCATTGATTAAAGGCAAGGTAACTTCATTCTTCCTCAGGAGAGGCTACTTTCTGTTCGAGTTTACTGCAAAAGAGGAAAAAGATCTCATCTTCCGGAATGGCCCTTACTTCATGGGGCCCCAAGGCCTGTATTTGAATAAATGGACGCCAGACTTCGATTCGGCAGTGGATGTGCCTACAGCGGTCCTGATGTGGGTGAGACTCCCCAACCTCCCAGTACACTGTTGGAATTGGGATTCTCTGAAGCACATAGGAAATACCCTTGGCAAATTTATAGACAAGGCGAACAGTAAAGATCAGTATGACTGCGCCAGAATTTGCGTGGAGGTAGATCTAGATATCAGACTACCGGAAGCCATCAAAATAATCGTAGGCCCCTGGACTCATATACAGAAACTGGATTATGAGCAGCTGGTGTTCAAATGCCGAAAGTGCCACGCCTATGGACATTTTGCCAGAGATTGTCCGTCCAATGGTGTGGAAGAAAAAGGGAAGGAAGAGGGCTGGAACTAGGCAAAGCGCTCCAAAACCTTGCACAAGAAGAATGCAAACGTGAATGCCAAGGTTCCACAGACGGGTCCTGCTCAGAAACCTCCCATGGAAAACGAAGGGAATAAATTCGAGATCCTTGGATCGTCAATCACGATCTCTCAAGAGGCAGAAATTCCAAAGGAGGTTACTCCGTCTAAAGCGCCCCCCCCCCCGCCCCTCCTCCAAAAGCACAATAGAGAGATCCAAAGGGAAGGTTTCAGAAGAGGAGGAGGAAACCCAAGAATCAGAGGAATCAGAGGAAGAAGGAGAAATAGGAGACTCTCAATCATCTCCCAGAAAATCCACAAGAGGAAGCAAGTCTGCAAAGTAAAAAAGAGAGCAAGAAACCTATAAAGACAAACTTCAGGGCAGTCAACCAACACTAGAGAACTTACTGACAAAAACCCCAAAGATGACGAGGTATCAAGCCCAGGGCTCCAAAGGAGCCCTACCCAGCAAAAATAAATGATGAAGATAGTCTCTTGGAATTGTAGGGGAATGGGCACCAAAGCCAAGGAAGAAGCAATGAATAGTTTAATAAGACTGAAAGCCCCGGACATCCTTCTCATCTAGGAGACTAAATTGGAGGACTCAACTTTCCTCCAAGCAAGTAAAAAATTTTGGAATAAAGACGGAGCGCATGCAACCTCTGCCCGTGGAGCTTCCGGAGGACTTGGGTCGCCCTGGAATCCTAATAAGTTCTCATTAATCTCTGAGTCCCCGAATACTCATTGGATTTTTTTAAAAGTGCAGCATTTAGAATCTAAGGAAATTATTTGCTTGTTCAATGTTTATGCTCCTAACAATGCAGGTGAGAAAAAAATATGTTGGGACTCCATAAAAAGCCTAGTAGATCTAGAGAACCTGGAAAATATAATCATAGCCGGAGATCTCAACCTCACCCTCCTCTCGTCAGAAAAAAGAGGAGGCAGCATAGTCAGGGATCCGGCAAGAGAATTAGCGGAAGACCTCATGCAGGAATGGGATCTGATAGACATTAAGCCGATTACTGGTAAGTTCACTTGGTCAAATAAGAGAGTTGGTTCGGGTTACATAGCGGCAAGACTTGATAGATTTTTGGTTCAAAGTTCCTTCCTACTTCTTGGGTTAGAGGCTAGAATGCGCATTCTTCATAGTAGTGTTTCAGATCACAAGCCCATTAGCCTAGAGTTGCTGACCCCCAAGGATCTGGAGCCTATACCTTTCAGATTCAGCTCACTTTGGACCAAAGAGGCAGACTTCATGGAAAAATTCAGAGACTGCTGGAAAGATCCAGTCAAGGGCTCCGCCTTTTTTTTTTGGAAGGAAAAACTTAGAAGAGTAAAAGCCATGTTGAAAAATTGGGTTAAGACCTTGCCCATCCCTGTTGCTGAAAGAAAAAAAAATCCAAAGCGCTCTAGAGAATCAACATCTCCATCTAGAATCAGCTGAAATTACTAAAGATGAGCTGGAAAAGGAGGCCCAGCTTCAACATAATTTCCACAAGGCCTATCTGGCAGAAGAAGAATACTGGAGGCTCAAGTCCAGGAGTCTTTGGCTCAAATCTGGCGATAGAAACTCCTCCTTTTTCCATAAACAAGCCCAAGCTAGGAAATGTCGTAACTCCATCTCTGAAATCAAAGAAGATAACTGCACCCTGAAGGATTTTTCCAGCATAAAAAAGGCAGCCTCAGAACATTTTGAGAAGTTGTATAGGGAAGACATAGAGGCTGGTCAAAATGATAATCTGTTGGACGTTCTCCCCAGCCTCATCACTTCCAGAATGAATCAGGCACTTGAAGGCAAAATCAATCAAAATGAAGTTATGGAAGCCCTCTTCGCAATGGACCCCGATAAAGCCCCGCGACCGGATGGTTTTACACCTAGATTTCTCCAGACCTGCTGGAAGATTGTTGAGAAGGAGATCTTCAAAATGATTCAGAAGTCCCAAGAATGTTAGAAAATTGGAGGTTGCACAAATTCAACTTTTCTCGCCCTCATCCCTAAAGAAAAAGGTGCAAACTCTTTCAATAGATTTCTCACAATCTCCTTATGCAATATTGGGTACAAAGTGATAGCTAACAGGTTGAAGAAAATTCTCCCCAAAATCATCCCAGAGAACCAAGGTGGATTTATTCATGGCAGGCAACTTGTGGACAACTTCGTTCTGGTCCAAGAGGCAATTCATTCCAGCCTTCGCCGAAAAGAAAAAGGTATGGTTATTAAACTAGATCTAGCAAATGCTTTTGATCGTGTTAGACATAGCTTTTTGTTTGATGTGCTGCACAAACTGGGGTTTGGTCAAAATTTCATCAAGTGGATTAGAGCCTGTATTTCAGAACCCTGGATTGCCCCCCTGGTGAACGGTATGGCTGCTAAGTTTTTCAAAGCCTTTAGAGGGCTGAGGCAGGGGTGTCCCCTCTCACCCCTCCTCTTTGTGCTACAGGCTTCTGTCCTCAGCTTTTATTTAGAAAAAAAACAACAAGATCAAGATATTGCTGACCTGTGCATTGCAAGAGGGGTAAAGAGCATCAACCACGCCCTCTTCGCTGATGATACCTTACTGCTGGGGGTTGCAACTCCTCTTTCAACAATTAAATTTAAAGAAGTGTTGGAAGAATACTGTAAGGCTTCGGGCAGCGTATTAAATAATGGAAAATGCCATATCTACTGCTGGAATATACTTGCTTCAACCGCAAGCTCCATTGCCAGATGTCTAGGCTTTGCAGCCTTTACATCTTGGTCCTCTTTTAAATATCTTGGACTGCCCATATTTCACAAGAGGGCCTTGAACAAAGACTGGTATCCCCAAATAGATAAATTCAAAGCAAAAATTCAAGCCTGGGGATCCTCCTGGCTCAACATTGCGGGAAAATCAGTGCTCATCAAAGCAGTGCTTAGTAGCCTTCCGTTATTCAAATTCTCTGTTCTCTTGGCGCCTGTGGGAATCATTGAAAAGATGGAGGAGCTAATAAGAAAATTTTTCTAGAAAGGAGGTAAGCAAAATGAGAAGAGGATTCCCCTAGTCAACTGGGAAATTGTCACCAAACCGATTCAGGAGGGAGGACTGAATTTCAAAGACCTCAGTGTTCAAAACTTAGCCATGGGAGCCAAATTGATTTGGAAAATCATAGCTCCAAATCCAGGTTGGGTCCAAATTGCACTGTGGAGAAAATACTTCAGAGGATCGAGACTTAGATACCTGGATCAGCCCAAAAATCAACTCAGAACCCCTTTTAGCATGATCAGCAGCAAAATTGGCCCACTGATAAGAAACCATTCCTCTTGGATTCTGGGAAATGGGAAACGCATTAACCTGTGGAATGACAGTATATTGAATAGCCCCACGCTGGCAGACTCGGGTTCCATGACAGAGCTAAAGCGATGGATGACAGAGGCTAACATCAGCACGCTATGGGACCTCTCGAACTGGAATGGTGACGTTTGGACGGGATGTAAACAACTCCCAGTTCCACCCGCCTTACAAACAGAATTGGCTATGTTCACCATGATGATGCACGGGCTGGCTCCAATACACGCATGCAGACAAGATGTGAGAGGACGGGGCTCGAAGCTAGCAGGTTACACGGTGGCTCAGGGCTATGCTAAGTGTCTGGAGCAGCCTCACGTGCCTCCCAATCCTGCCCCCTGGGTTGGCATTTGGAAACTCCCTTCAATACCAAAAGTCGATCACCTCTACTGGCTACTTTGCCACCAAAAAATTCTAACAGACGGCAGGCTACAGAAAAGGGGCATCTCCAGACCTTCAAGGTGCTCGCTATGCAAGGAAAGCTTGGAATCCACCCTCCACCTCATGATAGAGTGCAAATTTGCAGTTTTCATCTGGCAGGAGCTTCTTGGTTCATGGAATTATAAGTTCACCTTCCCCCACTCTGTCCCGGACCTGTTTGCGAGATGGATGGCCAGATATCCAGGCCCAAATCCAAAAAATAAAATAGTCATGGCAACTTGGAGTGCTCTGCCTATATTCATCAGCTAGCAAGTCTGGTTGGAAAGGAATAGAAGGATATTCCGAAATAAGGAATGGGACTTCAGATTAGTTGCAAATTCAGTGAAATGTCAGCTAGTTGAGTGGCTGGGAGACAAAAGAGATTATTCAAATCTAAGCCAGCAGGACATTGATTTGGGAGCTGCCCTCAATTTCAAATTTCAAAAATCGAAAAGCACATCTACATCTCTCAAAGACTAGCAAATCAGGAAAAACGAAGAATATTTTCAATCTTGGATGTCCAAACTAACACTTCCCTCTCTCTTCATTGATGGCGCAGCCAAAGGAAATCCAGGAATTGCTGGAGCAGGAGGGCTCATCATAAACCCAGATGAAACATCTACGCACAGATTTTCTTGGGGACTAGGCCATTCCTTAAGCATACAAGCTGAAGCGATGGCCCTTTTTCAAGGAATCAAACTTCTCAAAGAGTTGGGTCTCAAGGAGGCAAATGTCTTTGGTGATTCCCAGGTTATCATCAAAGTAATGGCGACCAATACTAATCCAGCAGATCTGCAGCTTGCAAGGATAATTACAAGGATCAAAGGCATATCAAAGTCCCTGAAATTGAAATTCTTTCATGTCTTGAGAACAAATAACAAAGAAGTAGACAATGAGGCAAACAAGGCAGTCCAGTTAGTTTCCGGAACTATTCTTAGAGACAATGAAACCATTTGGGACCCAATCCCCTAAAGAGCCATGTTTTACTGCATATTATTGAATCAGTTTATTTGTGTTTTTAAGCTCGGGAACTCAGCAGCAAAAGTCCACTATATAAAATGTAAAAAGAGGAGTCTAATAAGCATAGGCGCTATGTTCCTCTTGCTAGAGAGACATGCAAAAATCTGCCTCACTATTTGTAACCGAATTTGGGGCTGGGGCTCCTAAGCTAGATCGACATGGAGGCACAGACTCCCCCACAGGGGCCTCCCTCCCCTCCTCCACCCTTTGCCGCTGAGGTGTTCAAAACTTTGTTGGCCTCTTTGCTAAAGAAGAAGATCACGGAAGTTTCAAAGTTTGTGAGGAAACTAGATGATATCCTTGAGATCGTCCTTCTGCCAGAAGGACCAATCCAAGTAGCTCTGTCTCTAGTAGATCGTGCCCTTGTTGGCCAGTTCACAGGTCTCTAGCCTTCCCCAAAATCCACAGAGAACTGGGTTGATAGGAATTGGGCTCCATTGATTAAAGGCAAGGTAACTTCATTCTTCCTCAGGAGAGGCTACTTTCTGTTCGAGTTTACTGCAAAAGAGGAAAAAGATCTCATCTTCCGGAATGGCCCTTACTTCATGGGGCCCCAAGGCCTGTATTTGAATAAATGGACGCCAGACTTCGATTCGGCAGTGGATGTCCCACAGCGGTCCTGATGTGGGTGAGACTCCCCAACCTCCCAGTACACTGTTGGAATTGGGATTCTCTGAAGCACATAGGAAATACCCTTGGCAAATTTATAGACAAGGCGAACAGTAAAGATCAGTATGACTGCGCCAGAATTTGCGTGGAGGTAGATCTAGATATCAGACTACCGGAAGCCATCTAAATAATCGTAGGCCCCTCGACTCATATACAGAAACTGGATTATGAGCAACTGGCGTTCAAATGTTGAAAGTGCCACGCCTATGGACATTTTGCCAGAGATTGTCCGTCCAATGGTGTGGAAGAAAAAGGGAAGGAAGAGGGCTGGAACCAGGCAAAGCGCTCCAAAACCTTGCACAAGAAGAATGCAAACGTGAATGCCAAGGTTCCATAGACGGGTCCTGCTCAGAAACCTCCCACGGAAAACGAAGGGAATAAATTCGAGATCCTTGGATCGTCAATCACGATCTCTCAAGAGGCATAAATTCCAAAGGAGGGTACTCCGTCTAAAGCGCGCCCCCCCCCCCCCCCCTCCTCCAAAAGCACAACAGAGAGATCCAAAGGGAATGTTTTAGAAGAGGAGGAGGAAACCCAAGAATCAGAGGAATCGGAGGAAGAAGGAGAAATAGGAGACTCTCAATCATCTCCCAGAAAATCCACAAGAGGACGCAAGTCTGCAAAGTAAAAAAGAGAGCAAGAAACCTATAAAGACAAACTTCAGGGCAGTCAACCAACACTAGAGAACTTACTGGCAAAAACCCCAAAGATGACGAGGTATCAAGCCCAGGGCTCCAAAGGAGCCCTCCCCAGCAAAAATAAATGATGAAGATAGTCTCTTGGAATTGTAGGGGAATGGGCACCAAAGCCAAGGAAGAAGCAATGAATAGTTTAATAAGACTGAAAGCCCCGGACATCCTTCTCATCTAGGAGACAAATTCGGTTACAAATAGTGAGGCAGATTTTTGCATGTCTCTCTAGCAAGAGGAACATAGCGCCTATGCTTATTAGACTCCTCTTTTTACATTTTATATAGTGGACTTTTGCTGCTGAGTTCCCGAGCTTAAAAACACAAATAAACTGACTCAATAATATGCAGTAAAACATGGCTCTTTAGGGGATTGGGTCCCAAATGGTTTCATTGTCTCTAAGAATAGTTCCGGAAACTAATTGGACTGCCTTGTTTGCCTCATTGTCTACTTCTTTGTTATTTGTTCTCAAGACATGAAAGAATTTCAATTTCAGGGACTTTGATATGCCTTTGATCCTTGTAATTATCCTTGCAAGCTGCAGATCTGCAGGATTAGTATTGGTCGCCATTACTTTGATGATAACCTGGGAATCACCAAAGACATTTGCCTCCTTGAGACCCAACTCTTTGAGAAGTTTGATTCCTTGAAAAAGGGCCATCGCTTCAGCTTGTATGCTTAAGGAATGGCCTAGTCCCCAAGAAAATCTGTGCGTAGATGTTTCATCTGGGTTTATGATGAGCCCTCCTGCTCCAGCAATTCCTGGATTTCCTTTGGCTGCGCCATCAATGAAGAGAGAGGGAAGTGTTAGTTTGGACATCCAAGATTGAAAATATTCTTCGTTTTTCCTGATTTGCTAGTCTTTGAGAGATGTAGATGTGCTTTTCGATTTTTGAAATTTGAAATTGAGGGCAGCTCCCAAATCAATGTCCTGCTGGCTTAGATTTGAATAATCTCTTTTGTCTCCCAGCCACTCAACTAGCTGACATTTCACTGAATTTGCAACTAATCTGAAGTCCCATTCCTTATTTCGGAATATCCTTCTATTCCTTTCCAACCAGACTTGCCAGCTGATGAATATAGGCAGAGCACTCCAAGTTGCCATGACTATTTTATTTTTTGGATTTGGGCCTGGATATCTGGCCATCCATCCCGCAAACAGGTCCGGGACAGAGTGGGGGAAGGTGAACTTATAATTCCATGAACCAAGAAGCTCCTGCCAGATGAAAACTGCAAATTTGCACTCTATCATGAGGTGGAGGGTGGATTTCAAGCTTTCCTTGCATAGCGAGCACCTTGAAGGTCTGGAGATGCCCCTTTTCTAAAGCCTGCCGTCTGTTAGAATTTTTTGGTGGCAAAGTAGCCAGTAGAAGTGATCGACTTTTGGTATTGAAGGGAGTTTCCAAATGCCAACCCAGGGGGCAGGATTGGGAGGCACGTGAGGCTGCTCCAGACACTTAGCATAGCCCTGAGCCACCGTGTAACCTGCTAGCTTCGAGCCCCATCCTCTCACATCTTGTCTGCGTGCGTGTATTGGAGCCAGCCCGTGCATCATCATGGTGAACATAGCCAATTCTGTTTGTAAGGCGGGTGGAACTGGGAGTTGTTTACATCTCGTCCAAACGTCACCATTCCAGTTCGAGAGGTCCCATAGCGTGCTGATGTTAGCCTCTGTCATCCATCGCTTTAGCTCTGTCATGGAACCCGAGTCTGCCAGCGTGGGGCTATTCAATATACTGTCATTCCACAGGTTAATGCATTTCCCATTTCCCAGAATCCAAGAGGAATGGTTTCTTATCAGTGGGCCAATTTTGTTGCTGATCATGCTAAAAGGGGTTCTGAGTTGATTTTTGGGCTGATCCAGGCATCTAAGTCTCGATCCTCTGAAGTATTTTCTCCACAGTGCAATTTGGACCCAACCTGGATTTGGAGCTATGATTTTCCAAATCAATTTGGCTCCCATGGCTAAGTTTTGAACACTGAGGTCTTTGAAATTCAGTCCTCCCTCCTGAATCGGTTTGGTGACAATTTCCCAGTTGACTAGGGGAATCCTCTTCTCGTTTTGCTTACCTCCTTTCTAGAAAAATTTTCTTATTAGCTCCTCCATCTTTTCAATGATTCCCACAGGCGCCAAGAGAACATAGAATTTGAATAACGGAAGGCTGCTAAGCACTGCTTTGATGAGCACTGATTTTCCCGCAATGTTGAGCCAGGAGGATCCCCAGACTTGCATTTTTGCTTTGAATTTATCTATTTGGGGATACCAGTCTTTGTTCAAGGCCCTCTTGTGAAATATGGGCAGTCCAAGATATTTAAAAGAGGACCAAGATGTAAAGGCTGCAAAGCCTAAACATCTGGCAATGGAGCTTGCGGTTGAAGCAGGTATATTCCAGCAGTAGATATGGCATTTTCCATTATTTAATACGCTGCCCGAAGCCTTACAGTATTCTTCCAACACTTCTTTAAATTTAATTGTTGAAAGAGGAGTTGCAACCCCCAGCAGTAAGGTATCATCAGCGAAGAGGGCGTGGTTGATGCTCTTTACCCCTCTTGCAATGCACAGGTCAACAATATCTTGATCTTGTTGTTTTTTTTCTAAATAAAAGCTGAGGACAGAAGCCTGTAGCACAAAGAGGAGGGGTGAGAGGGGACACCCCTGCCTCAGCCCTCTAAAGGCTTTGAAAAACTTAGCAGCCATACCGTTCACCAGGGGGGCAATCCAGGGTTCTGAAATACAAGCTCTAATCCACTTGATGAAATTTTGACCAAACCCCAGTTTGTGCAGCACATCAAACAAAAAGCTATGTCTAACACGATCAAAAGCATTTGCTAGATCTAGTTTAATAACCATACCTTTTTCTTTTCGGCGAAGGCTGGAATGAATTGCCTCTTGGACCAGAATGAAGTTGTCCACAAGTTGCCTGCCATGAATAAATCCACCTTGGTTCTCTGGGATGATTTTGGGGAGAATTTTCTTCAACCTGTTAGCTATCACTTTGGTTATCACTTTATACCCAATATTGCATAAGGAGATTGGGAGAAATCTATTGAAAGAGTTTGCACCTTTTTCTTTAGGGATGAGGGCGAGAAAAGTTGAATTTGTGCAACCTCCAATTTTCTAACATTCTTGGGACTTCTGAATCATTTTGAAGAGCTCCTTCTCAACAATCTTCCAGCAGGTCTGGAGAAATCTAGGTGTAAAACCATCCGGTCGCGGGGCTTTATCGGGGTCCATTGCGAAGAGGGCTTCCATAACTTCATTTTGATTGATTTTTCCTTCAAGTGCCTGATTCATTCTGGAAGTGATGAGGCTGGGGAGAACGTCCAACAGATTATAGTTTTGACCAGCCTCTATGTCTTCCCTATATAGCTTCTCAAAATGTTCTGAGGCTGCCTTTTTTATGCTGGAAAAATCCTTCAGGGTGCAGTTATCTTCTTTGATTTCAGAGATGAAGTTACGACATTTCCTAGCTTGGGCTTGTTTATGGAAAAAGGAGGAGTTTCTATCGCCAGATTTGAGCCAAAGACTCCTGGGCTTGAGCCTCCAGTATTCTTCTTCAGCCAGATAGGCCTTGTGGAAATTATGTTGAAGCTGGGCCTCCTTTTCCAGCTCATCTTTAGTAATTTCAGCTGATTCTAGATGGAGATGTTGATTCTCTAGAGCGCTTTGGATTTTTTTTTCTTTCAGCAACAGGGATGGGCAAGGTCTTAACCCAATTTTTCAACATGGCTTTTACTCTTCTAAGTTTTTCCTCCGAAACAAAAAAGGCGGAGCCCTTGACTGGATCTTTCCAGCAGTCTCTGAATTTTTCCATGAAGTCTGCCTCTTTGGTCCAAAGTGAGCTGAATCTGAAAGGTATAGGCTCCAGATCCTTGGGGGTCAACAACTCTAGGCTAATGGGCTTGTGATCTGAAACACTATTGTGAAGAATGCGCATTCTAGCCTCTAACCCAAGAAGTAGGAAGGAACTTTGAACCAAAAATCTATCAAGTCTTGCCACTATGTAACCCGAACCAACTCTCTTATTTGACCAAGTGAACTTACCAGCAATCGGCTTAATGTCTATCAGATCCCATTCCTGCATGAGGTCTTCCGCTAATTCTCTTGCCGAATCCCTGACTATGCTGCCTCCTCTTTTTTCTGACGAGAGGAGGGTGAGGTTGAGATCTTCGGCTATGATTATATTTTCCAGGTTCTCTAGATCTACCAGGCTTTTTATGGAGTCCCAACATATTTTTTTCTCACCTGCATTGTTCGGAGCATAAACATTGAACAAGAAAATAATTTCCTTAGATTCTAAATGCTGCACTTTTAAAAAAATCCAATGAGTATTCGGGGACTCAGAGATTAATGAGAACTTATTAGGATTCCAGGGCGACCCAAGTCCTCCGGAAGCTCCACGGGCAAAGGTTGCATGCGCTCCGTCTTTATTCCAAAATTTTTTACTTGCTTGGAGGAAAGTTGAGTCCTCCAATTTAGTCTCCTAGATGAGAAGGATGTCCGGGGCTTTCAGTCTTATTAAACTATTCATTGCTTCTTCCTTGGCTTTGGTGCCCATTCCCCTACAATTCCAAGAGACTATCTTCATCATTTATTTTTGCTGGGGAGGGTTCCTTTGGAGCCCTGGGCTTGATACCTCGTCATCTTTGGGGTTTTTACCAGTAAGTTCTCTAGTGTTGGTTGACTGCCCTGAAGTTTGTCTTTATAGGTTTCTTGCTCTCTTTTTTACTTTGCAGACTTGCGTCCTCTTGTGGATTTTCTGGGAGATGATTGAGAGTCTCCTATTTCTCCTTCTTCCTCTGATTCCTCTGATTCTTGGGTTTCCTCCTCCTCTTCTGAAACCTTCCCTTTGGATCTCTCTATTGTGCTTTTGGAGGAGGGGCGGGGGGGGGGGCGCTTTAGACGGAGTAACCTCCTTTGGAATTTCTGCCTCTTGAGAGATCGTGATTGACGATCCAAGGATCTCGAATTTATTCCCTTCGTTTTCCGTGGGAGGTTTCTGAGCAGGACCCGTCTGTGGAACCTTGGCATTCACGTTTGCATTCTTCTTGTGCAAGGTTTTGGAGCGCTTTGCCTGGTTCCAGCCCTCTTCCTTCCCTTTTTCTTCCACACCATTGGACGGACAATCTCTGGCAAAATGTCCATAGGCGTGGCACTTTCGGCATTTGAACGCCAGCTGCTCATAATCCAGTTTCTGTATATGAGTCCAGGGGCCTACGATTATTTTGATGGCTTCCAGTAGTCTGATATCTAGATCTACCTCCACGCAAATTCTGGCGCAGTCATACTGATCTTTACTGTTCGCCTTGTCTATAAATTTGCCAAGGGTATTTCCTATGTGCTTCAGAGAATCCCAATTCCAACAGTGTACTGGGAGGTTGGGGAGTCTCACCCACATCAGGACCGCTGTGGCACATCCACTGCCGAATCGAAGTCTGGCGTCCATTTATTCAAATACAGGCCTTGGGGCCCCATGAAGTAAGGGCCATTCCGGAAGATGAGATCTTTTTCCTCTTTTGCAGTAAACTCGAACAGAAAGTAGCCTCTCCTGAGGAAGAATGAAGTTACCTTGCCTTTAATCAATGGAGCCCAATTCCTGGCAACCCAGTTCTCTGTGGATTTTGGGGAAGGCTAGAGACCTGTGAACTGGCCAACAAGGGCACGATCTACTAGAGACAAAGCTACTTGGATTGGTCCTTCTGGCAGAAGGACGATCTCAAGGATATCATCTAGTTTCCTCACAAACTTTGAAACTTCCGTGATCTTCTTCTTTAGCAAAGAGGCCAACAAAGTTTTGAACACCTCAGCGGCAAAGGGTGGAGGAGGGGAGGGAGGCCCCTGTGGGGGAGTCTGTGCCTCCATGTCGATCTAGCTTGGGAGCCCCAGCCAGGGCAAGCAGCCACGGCCAGCAGCAAATCGGCGGACGCGCGATTGATCCTCCAGTCCGATGCAGAGCAGTCGAATTCCAATGCCTTTAGATTCTTATTCTAATAAGCACAACATATTAATACTTACAATATAATCTTATTATATTAAAAACATATTTTAATAAATCTAATTATAAACAAATATATATTAATAAAAATAAAACACAGATATAGATATATGTATGTTAATATAAACAATATTAGTTAATCATATTTCTTAATTTTTGTTGATGACATTTAACACTACAATATTTTATTAGTTTTTTTGTGATGAAATCTTTGTCTTTGTTATTTTTTATTTAATTAGCTTATATTTAAACTAAGCCGCATGTACTTATTATTGAAATTTTTAACTTCCATTTCTATTAGTTACTAAATTTTTATTTTTATTTTTATCTCATTTTTATTTAACCTTTTTTCTTTTTTCTTTTTCTATTATAAATAATATATATAATTTTATCAAATATTTTCAATTTAAGGTGACTTGTTATTATATTAAAAACATATTTTAATAGATTTAATTATAAACAATTATATATATATAAATAAAACACACACATAGATTTATGTATTTTAATATAAACAATATTAGATAATCATATATTTTAAATTTAAGGTGACTTGTTATTATATTAAAAACATATGTTAATAAATTTAATTATAGACAATTACATGTATTAATAAAAATAAAACATACACACATAGATATATGTATTTTAATATAAACAATATTAGTTAATCATATTTCTCAATTTTTGGTGATGATATTCAACAATACAATATTTTATTAGTTGTTTTATTTTTGTGATGAAATCTTTATCTTTGTTATTGTTTTGTTTCATTAATCTATATTTATGCTAAGCAACAGGTACTACCTACTATGTAGCCTTTGTTAATTTATAAGATAAAATGCATCTTAACTTATAGCTACTAATATATTTTACTCTGATATGTATATTATATTTTTCTTTTATTTAAAACTTTATTAGTAATTTTATTAATAAAAACAAAATTACAATATAACAAATTGAATTTTATTATTTTTATCTTTTAATTTTTTAGGGACGATATCTTCCCCAAGGTTTTATATTACTTTGCAGTAGTCTAACCAGACAGTTTTTTTGCCCTGAAAATCATAGAATTTTTTTTCCCTGAAAATCATAGAAATTCTGGCAAGATTTTGATAAAATCCGCGAGGGATTTTTGTAAATCTAGGTTACAACTCTCAAACTTCAAGGTTTTGGGTGCCCAAGAGGTTTTTGATGGTGCTAAATCCATTCCCACCATCAAAAACATTATGCAAACGTTATTCAAACCGGGTCCTTAACAGAACGAAGAGAACTCCAAATAGTGTTAAGGGGCCTAAAAGAAGAGTGAATCTTATGTTTCTTCAAGATCCTAGTGATTTTATCCGTGGTCCCTTGAATAAAAGGAAGATGAACTCCAGAAGACCAATCCTTGGGATCAATCTTACTCTTAGGACCTTTTTCAACATTTAGAAAGCCCTAAGACCTTGAGACCTACTATAACCATTCTTATTAAAAACTTTAAGGAGGTGGGTTTTATCATCTTCAAGGTGATTTTCGTCATAAACTCGCAACACCCAAGTAGCTAAGGTGTTGAGAACGCCTAGCTTTTGAGCAAGAAAATGATGGAAACTAGCATGGAGATATTGCTCTGTGTGAGTTTTCTTCCAAAAAACTTGATGATAAAAAGAACCGTCATCCTTTTTTGAGATAAAAACGTTAAGAAAAGGCAGGCTACCATCAACTTCGAATTCCATGCTGAACTTTATGTAACTCGATTGACTATTAAGATGAAGGTAAAACAACTCGAAATTCTCTTTGCCATGAGACCAGACGACACAAGTGTCATCCACAAACCTTTTCCAAAGTTTGGGTTGGTAAAAGAGCAGACAAGGCTTTGGATTCAAAATCCTCCATGAAGAGATTGGCCACAATGGGGTAAAGGGGAGAACCCATAACCACGCTGCAGGTTTTCTCATAGAATTCACCCTCGAAATTAAAGAAAGTAGAGGTGAGACAAATTTTAACTAAAAAAGTAGTATCAGGATCAGTGATGCGATTGATAACATCAGTGGCCTCATTAATGGGGATATTAGTGAATAAGGAGACCACATCAAAACTCACCAGCTGATCCTCAGGTTCAAATCTAAAATCCTTTAATTTGTTAACGAATGAAGATGAATATTTAACAAAGGATTCCGTCTGGCCAATGAGAGGTTTGAGCTTATTAGCAAGAAATTTTGCTAAAAGATAAGTTGGCCCACCAATAGTGTTGACAATGGGGCAAAGAGGGACCCCCTCCTTATGGATCTTGGGGAGACCATAGATCCTAGGGGTGAGAGGGTTGCCTTCGATAAGTTTCTTTCTAAGAGAGCTAACAGTGCTACTCGATTTTATGGCTAGAGCAACTATTTTAGAAATATTTTTTAGGGAGTTCTTAGCAAGCTTTCAGTAGCTTCCGCTATTGCAAAGGTGATCTAACATCTTTTTCCTGTAATCCTCCTTGTTAAGAATGACAACTGCACCCCCTTTGTCAGATTTTAGAACAATAATGTCCTTGTTATTGTTCAAGGATTTGAGAGCTTCAAACTTAGGCTTGCTAAGGTTGCTCCTAAGGGGTTTAGCCTTTCTAAGGATAACCGCGCAACCCTGCCGAATAATATCTTTAGTGGAATCGGGTAAATCTCGAATCTCGAATTCAATGTCACAAATAAGATCATTCACAAGAATTTTTCTAGGAGCTACAACAAAGTTTAAACCTTTTTGTAAAAGACTAAAAACATGGGAATCAAAAGAGAAATTGGAAAGATTAACAACCTTATTGCTTGAATAAGAAGCCTTTTTATCACTAGAAATATTTTCTAAAGAAATAGAAGAAAGATTATTACTATCAATATTATTATTATTATTAAGTTCAAGGTTAATATAATGGTTTGCATTATTATTAATAATAAGCTCAAATTTATTATTATTATTGAAATAGTTATTAGAATTATCAAAAGAAGAATGTTGAAGGGGCATTGGAGAATTCGAAACCCCAATATTTGGGACCTCCAAGTCAACCACCGACTGATCACTCAAAGGAGAGGGAAGATTAGGAAAGGCCAACGGAAGATTAGGAGAGGTCGAGACAGGAGGACCTTGTTTGGAGGAGAGATGGGGAATAATGTACGACAGATTGATTGAAACAACAGGACACTAGATGGAGGAGAGATGGGGAATACTGTAGGGTGGATTAGCCGAGATAAGAGGACGTTGGACGAGAGGGAGAAGGGGAATAAGGCAGGGCGAACCTTCAGATCCGATCAGAAAAGATGGTTCATGTTCCACCACGACTGCAATCAAGGGACCTAGATTAGAATTATTACGAGGAGAGACCGACGTGGTAGGGGACGGGACTCCACTGCATCGGTGTGAAGGGGAGGGAGGGGACCGAAATTCAACAGACGGAATGGAAGATGGATCCAGGCAAGGGGAATTAGATAAGATGCAGGAATGGAATCCATTCTAAATGGTGGGCCGAACCGGAGTAGCGAAGGCACGGTGAATTGGAATCTGAAGAAGTCATCACATCACATGATGATATTCTAGCCGAGAGCGAACAACGGCGAAGAAGATGAGGAGAAGACTGAAGAAGAGTACCACTTGAGGGACCTTCCGAAATCGAACCATGAAAATCAAGAACAACGATTGCCTGTGCTGACAAATTCGATTCAGAAGGGAGCGCCGAATTGATAACCCAAGCATGAAGAGCAGAGATCTGATCTCTACCTAGTCTACTATTGGAGAGGACTAGAGAGTTACCAGCTCGGTTGGAACAAGGGACCGAAGAACTTCTAAGATCCGAGGAATTAGACAGCCTGAGGAACTTAGAAGATTGCTTCCTCTTCCAAATATCCTCTAGACGTAGTGCCTTTAACGCTGAACAAGCATCAATTCTTGCCCAAAGTGCAGCAAAAAATAAATTGGAGAGATCCAAATGAAGAGCGAGGAGCTTTCTTGAGACAAGATCAAGATTTTTTCTTACCTGCACAATCTCAGGACGAATAAGGGCCATGCTAGCAACTACGAATATATGATTGTTCCTGGAATTCTTAAGGTGATGCTTAATAATAGCGAACACATGAAAAATGGAAGAGTGTCTACATCTCTTGAGGAACATTAGATCTGATTTCATCTTCGATACCTGCAAATGTTCTTTCTTGAAAAGATTAACCTTGATTACAATGGCGCTCCCATGCAGGGTTGAAATTTTTGAAATTAGACAACATCTTTTGGTAAAAATCACATAAGATATATTCTCGTTGATGCGTTTTAAATCAGTGAATATAGTTCATCTTCTGGACAATTATTTTATTTTTCGTTAAATAATAAATGAATAAACTAACTACTTAGAATTTTCTTAAAAATAAAAAGGAAGAGATTATAAAGTAAAAATAAACATTTCTATTGAAATAAGAAATTATAATATAATTATTATATTATATTTAATAATAATAAATAAATAAACTAATTAAATAGAATTTTTTAAAGAGATTATATTGTAGTTATTTTATTTTTATACAATAATAAATAAATAAACAATAATAAAAAAACATATTATAATTATTTTATTTTAGGCCAAATAATAAATAAATAAATAAACTAACTCATTAGAATTTTCTTAAAATAAGAGTGGAGAGATTATGAAATATAAATAAACAACTCTAATAAAATAAGAAATTATTTAATTTATTATATTTAATTAATAAATATGATTAAATTTCAAAGAAAAGAAATTAGGAAAGGAAGTTATTAAAAAAACTTAAATATTAAATTAAAACGGTTCTGGATTTGCTCAATCTTTCTCCATGATTCTCTAGAGATGTTGTAACCCCAAACGTCACGTCCATATAAAATAACAAGAGTGACTAAAGTTTCAAAGAGGAACTTCTTTTTATCCCACATTACGAGGTTTGTTGTTTTACAATTATTTTCAAGACCAAAATAAGCTTTCCACCCCCCATTAATCCTTTTCCCAATGCTATGGTTCCAGTTGAGCTTGTGATGAATATCAATTCCTAGGTACTTGTAAGAATACACTTCCTCCAAGTTATTATTGTCATACATAAAATTAGCGTTAGTGTCCTTGGATTTGATAATCATAACTTTCGTTCTGTCAGTGTTAACAGTCATACCCATGGTAGAGCAGAAATCCTTAAGAAGCCTGAGTTGCTTATCAAGATCAAATGGGCACCTTGCAAAAAGAACAATATCGTCAACATAGAGAAGAAGGATGACGACTATCCCAGCTAAGATCGTGCCATCACATCCTGCTTCCTCTAAATAGCCTTCGATCTTATCAATGTAAATGCCAAATAGGGTAGGGGAGAGGGGGCGACCTTGTTTAACTCCGATGTTACACTTAATATCTTTTGACCACCCCTCATTGCTCTTTAGCTTGGCAATTACATTCTTATATAACCTTATAGCGACAGCTCTCAACTTGAGAGGAACCTTTAGCACTTCTAATCTATTCCAAAGGTTGTATCTAGGAACCATATCAAAAGCCTTTCTAAAATCCAGAAAGAACAAAACAAATTGGATTTATCATTACAATATTCAAATATAATCATTTGAATATATAAATTAAAATAATTATTCATAATCATTATATTTAAAATTTCATAATTTCCCTGGTCGAGAGAAATCGAGTACTATGGCGACACCATGGGTTCAAGGCATCACTCTTTCTGTGTGCATGTGTCCCAACCATTGTAGATGTGTGAGGAAGTTCTCTCTTTCCTTTGTTATATGGGGTCCGTAAACCGCCGAAACTAAGAACCAGTCTCTGTGGCCTGTCAGTTTGAATCTCCCTGAGAGAATCCTCTTCATTCCTATCTAGTAGTCTACAGTAACTTCTGTAGGGTTCCACATGATTTCAATTCCCCCCGTGCTACCTTTTGCATCAATTGTCATAAATTCATAAGTTGGCTTTATTTTTTTGAGAATCTCCTCCATTTCCCCCCCGTTATTTATGTTTCTTGTAATAGCATAATGGGGTTTTTCTCTTTTAATCCTTTCTGCTAGGTATCTCCGCTTACCTTTATTGTTCAGACCCCTAATGTTCCATGATGTAATTATCATTGGGTAGGTGTGGTTGTTTGGTGGAAGACCGCTAAGAGCGGTACTACTCTTCCCGTATTAACTAACATTTCTCCCATGACTTGTATTGACTCCTAAAGATTCTTTCTTCCTCTTTTTTTCCCTCCTTTCCCTTTACTTTGTTGTTCTTGCTTAATTTCCAGTTGTATGCCTAGTTGCTCATTCATTCCTGTGTTTCCTTGCTCTTGTTTTTATTTTTATATTAAAAAACTTTGATTTTATTTTTCTATCTTCTACCTGTTACGTGTAACCCAAAAGCTTCCCATTGTGCCTATTGGCATGTTAGCCATCTGTCATCGCCGTTTTTAGATTTACAGTAGTGATGATCATCGCGGATCTGAGGGTTAAACCCACGATGATCGACCTATCCTTAGAGGGATTTTAAACCATTGTTGTTTTTCAGTATAAAAGAGTGATGACATGTTTTTTATGGTTCTGAGCTTCAGATCGAGTGGTTTGGTGGTAGATATGAGTTGCAGACACAAATATTGTGGTAGATTCATGGCAGATCGACCAGATTAGAGGCAGATCGGGCACTTTGGTGGGAAATCTGTGATTGATTCAAAGGTTCTGGTATGTTTTGAGGTTATTTGTTTTGTAGCTTGTTATTGTTCACTTGTTGAGAATCGACTATAGATCGAGGGATTAGGATTCCGATCAGTTGAAAATGAACAATTTTACAAAAGCTTATCTCAACAAGTCTAATAAAATCGATGGGACCAATTATACCAATTGGAAATTCAAGCTACAAACGTTGATTGAGGGATCTAGCGCTTGGTCGATTGTCAGTGGCGATGAGCAGAAGCCGACCATGGCAGCAGGCAGCACGACAACACTAATGTAGGATTGGGGTAAAAGGGAGAATAAGGTGAAAGTCTTATTGAAGATGTCTGTTAAAGACAATATTATTCCACACATCAAAGACTGTAAATCGTCCAGTGACATATGGACTACACTCAAGAGCCTTTACCCGACACAAAACACCAATCACATCTTGTCTCTCAAAGGCAAGTTGTTTTTCATGAGGATGGACGAGAATGAATCTATTGTCGGATTCATTGCATGGGTCAAGGACCAGAAGGACAGATTGGAAGACATCAGGGAGAAGGTGTCTGATTCCGATCTTGTCACAATTACCTTGAACGGGATGATGGATGAATACCCGATGTTCATCACAGGCTTGTCTGCAAGGAATGATACCCCTGCATTAGAAGAGCTAACATGAATCTTGATACAGGAAGAAGAGCGACGACAGAATTTGAGACCATAGAGTGTCGATCTTTCTTTGATGGCAAAGAAGAAGACATACAAAGAGAAACAACCGCATGGACAGAAAGGCGGTGGCAGTTTTCAAAAGAGACCATTTAGAGGTATGACTCCAAGTAACAATGGTAATAAGTCCGACATTAAATGTTTTTACTATGGGAAAACTGGTCACTTTGCTAAGTTTTGTTTTAAGAGACAAACAGACAAGGCTAGAAATAAATAGAGAAAACACACAGGGCATTTTGCCGATGAAGGTCATAGTCATGATCTTCGATTATTTGTAGCTGATTATGCTCTTTCAGCTATTGAGGAGGATGAGTTCGAAATATGGTTCGTAGATTCAGGTGCGTCTTCACATATGACGGGTAATAGCCATTGGTTCGAAAATTTTGAAGAAACTACTTGTGGAGCTTGTGCATACAGATATATGCAGACCTATGCAGACTAGATCGCTAGGTGGTGCATATTTTTTCTACTCTTTACTGATGATTGCACTAGATTCTCTTGGGTATATTTTATTACAAAGAAGATTCAGGGATTTCAATGCTTTAAAGAATTCAAGAATATGGTGGAAAAGCAGACACAAAAATTCATCAAGATTCTCCGCTCCGATCAAGGGAGAGAATACAAATTGATGATGGTCGCTTCTTTCTGTCCAAATTTACCATCATTAATTGTGACAATAGTTAATTCAATTCATGTTTTTATTTCCAGTTTTCTAACATGGTATCAAAGCCCGTGAAGGCCTGGGCCTTTTCCCTTCGTGGGTTGAGGAAATAAAATAATATATTTTATTTTTTTTATCTTTTAGTTTGTCCATCAAGCATTGAGTAGAGTTCTGGTGAGTTGGGCAGTGTTTCATTGAGCTGAGTTTGGAGTGGCTCTAGCTCTATGCGTTTTTGGTCATTGGGCATTGATATTTTCCGTGATCAGTATTTCACTGCATGTAGGTGTCGTGAAGCCATGCATACTATAAAGGAGCGTGGAGCTATGAGGTGTGGTTTGCCTATTGGAGCTGCATGCTGGAGATGTTTGTTGGAGCTGTGAGGTGAAGCTGCATGGAGCATTGGGTTTGCAGTGTGCGAAGGTCGTTGGATGAGCAGTGGTGCAGTGGAGGTGTGGTTAGGCCGCAACAGATCAATCACGACTGCAATGGTTAATCATGGTGGATCCGTCTCTCTTCAGGGCTAGAGTGGTGATGCCAAAAGTCGGGGGCCGAGATAATTGAGCATGAGAGGTTTGTCTCAGTTGTAGATGAATCCCACAACGGCTTGAGGACTTTGATCTACGATGAGGAGCGATATTTTCTCATTAGAAACAATGGAGAGAAGGTTAAAATTGAAGGATCTGGAGGCTGGGTGGCCCATAACCATCCAAACAATGGGAAAGAGATTGCGATATAAACCTCTCTGCCTTCGGAGCAGTCGGTGGAGCAACGAACACAACAATCGAGCACATTAAGGCTGAGGAGAGGCTAATGAGATTGTTGTTAGAAAATGCCTGATTTTTTTTTAAGAATTCGCTTGTAGGATCCACATATTGTTTAATTGGAACACTTATGGGCCAAGTCTAGTGTATTCTGAGTGTGGGCTGTGGTGCTTCCGTTTCCTGCAGAAAACTTGGGTGTATAATTGTGGAAGATAGTTGATGGTCACCTTCTAATTTAGGCTACATAAAATGCGTGAAAGCAACGTTTGAAGGTTTGGGAAAATTATGTTGAAGGAAAAGAGCCTGCTAATGGATTTGCTTCTGAATCAACTATGAAAAAGGTGTTTTTGAAGGTTGTTGTTACGGAAGTTCTTGGTGGTGAAAATTTTTATGTTCAAATTGCTAGTGATCAAAGAGTCTCTAGCATTCAACAACAACTTTCTGGGTTAAGCTTCCAAGACAAGCCTTATGTGGGATTCAACCCAAAGAAGGGAGATATAGTTCTTGCTCAATTTAGTGTAGATGGTTCCTGGAATAGGGAAATGGTTGTAAATTACGACCTCTAGATCCTTCAGCTTCTTCTGCTCCTGGTCTTGCACAAAATTGTAGCTTGGCATACATAAAAGTGCATGTTTTAGAAGAGATTTCAATGCTGGAATGGAAGGGGAGTTGGCGCCCGCGGTTGTAGATCGAAAAGTGTTATGTGGTTGTTTTTTCAAATAGTGGTCTAAAGTTATTTGTGGGTAGAGATATAAAAATTTGATGTTTTTGTTAATTTGAAAGTTTTTTAATGTCTTGGAATGATGGATAAAATTATTTTTCCTTATTGATCCTAACTAACTCAATTTAGGTAAAGTTATTTTGTTAGAATTCACGACTCTAACAAATGACAGGGTAAGCATGGAATTCCAAGACTTAATTGACAAATAAAAAGGTATTCAAGATGAAGATGTTGGAAAATCGAGTTTGTGTGGATTAGTGTGAGTTTGTGGGATAGACTCACTTGCATGTTGTATTATAAGTCACACATTTTAGTAGTAATAAAGTCTATGTAATGTTTTTGTAGTGGTATTTATAATGCATGTACCTTGTAACTCCAAGAGTTGGAGTGTGGAATGTAAGCATGATTTACCTACAGAGCCTTATTGGCTACATTAGATTTCTAGTGGCTACAGAGCCTTCATGGTTACAAAGCCTTCATGGCTACAACGCCCCAGTGGCAACATAGGAACCTCAGTGCTGATAGTCTACAGAGCCTTCATGGCTATAGTGTCCTAGTGGCAACATAGGAGCCTCAGTGCTCACATTTTCAGAGTCTAGGTGGTCAGGAGTGACATACCTTACTCATAGGAGAAACTTGCTTTCTCACAGGTCTCAACATATTTCCAGCTAAGCACAAAGCATGGTTGAGGGTGATCTGATAAAACCCATGATGATGGTATTAGGGGGGATTTGCAGGTACATGTACATGTATGTAGTTATAATGGTTGACAGAACCATGTATGCGAAGGAAATCCTACAAGACTGGTGGTTGCAGTGGTTAGCAAACATGCATTCCGGTGGATGCTTTTTCCTTTATATGGACATCAACACACTCTTTTGTTATGTTTGACCACAACTAGACTTTGTAGATTGATATTGAGACAAGTACTCATTAAGGGGGTGTGTTGGAATATGTAATCCCTACTTGTCTCAGTTGTGATTATTTCTATCTGGAGGAGTTTGTTCCTAACTATGTTCCTATATTTGTGTTTGGTTGAGATATTCTCTCAACCAACAGATTGTGTGTCCAAGATAGTTTTCCTACCTTGAGACAATACTCCTGTATATATGTAATATCATATTTGATTAATGAATGTAAGATATTGTGTGCACTATCAAAATTTAAGTCCACTTCTACCAAATCAACCCTATCTCTCGTGGGCACAACTTTTGAGGACATATTGAGAAGGTCAACCCTCTATGCTTTACACACTTTACGCACTTTTGTAAGGGTCAATAAGTTATGGAAGTTGTGGAGAATTTAGTGTTTGAAAATTGAACGTTTTTTAGAAAAAAAGAAAGAAAGGAACACTATTAGATAATGGCACAGACTGGCCACAAAACATTCGGTGTAACAATTGGTTCATTAGAAAATGTAGAAAAAAGAGGAAAAGGCTAATAAATATTTTCTAAAAACTCATTTCATTCACAGTTACTAAATAGCCACTAACATCTTGCTTATATATATATATATACACACCATTTGTATGTAGAATTTGTTTACTAAAGCTATGAGGTTTTAGATCCTTCTAAATTGTATTGTTTTTTCATACAAAAATATAACTTTTCAGATAACATTTTTGTTGTTGATGGTAATGTATCTAAATTTCTAGAAAGTATTTTTGTTGATGGAAGTGTCTTAAATAGCTTTTCGAATGCATTGTTGATGTTTGCAACTATCCAGTTTGCTGAAGTAAGTATTTTTTCACATGTATCTTGGTCAAGCGCAAAATAGGCAATCCAAGCCATGTTTGTAACTTTATTAATTTGACAATCCAATCTAATGGACCAATGTAAGATTTCTATATTGTATATTTGTAGCAGCAAGAAATCTCCCTCTACTCACCAGCTATATGTCCATCCTTCATAATCCCAATAAATTAAACACTAATAGCTTGTATAAGTCATAATAAAGTTGAGACTGAAGGTAATGACCAAAGCCAACATTTCACATGTTATTAGTTGCATAGTATTTCCCTACTCATCTCCAATAAAATTAATAAATAGATCCAAAATTATGGACTACAACCCAAACTTGCTTCTCATGGTTTCTATAGCTTCAAGCACCAATTCACTCAAAAGTTTTTTTTGACTCGTGTGCATTAAGAGAACAATCCAATTCCTTTATTTCTAATTGCACAGGGCACCTCATATTTTTTGATGATTTCCTTCTTCTCCATTCCTACTTTTCATCAACATCTCACTTTTCAGTTCTCTTTGGATTGAAGACTCCTCCAAAGAAGGCATCAATTGAGTACGCGTATTCATATGATTTAAGCAAAGAATTTGAACATATGTCTAAACAACAAAACATGATTTCCATGGAACCGAACTGCATTAACACTAGAATTATCCACTGATACATTATCCTCTATAGAAAAATATTTTAACTCAAGAGTTAGTTTGGCGTCATAGATAGTTTGCATTCTATGTCCTTTAGAAAGTTCTAAAAACTGTAAAGACTACTACTCTAAAATAAAATAAAAAACCGATCAAAGAAGCGAAAAAATTATTGCTAATTAAGTACATGAGAAAATTGGATATTAGTTTACTATAAATAGTCCCAAATATAGTTCACCATCTGGTCACAACTTACATCATTTTTTACCACTTCCATCCAAGCATAATAATGACATAACAACAAATGAGAATGGAATTAAAGGATCTATACAAGGCTCACAATAGAAAACATTAGGAAAACCCCCTAGAAAATTGTTGATGTTTGCAACTATCCAGTTTGCCGAAGTAGGTATTCTTTCACATGTATGTTGCCACGTGCAAAATAGGCAATCCAAGCCATAGTTTGTAAATTTATTAATTTGACAATCCAATCTAATGGACCAATGTAAGATTTCTATATTGTATATTTGTAGCAGCAAGAAAACTCCCTCTACTCACCAGCTATATGTCCATCCTTCATACTTCCAACAAATTAAACACTAATAGCTTTTATAAGTCATAATAAAGCTGAGACTGAAGGTAATAACCAAAGTCAACATTTCACATGTTAAATTAGTTGCATAGCATTTCCCTACTCATCTCTAATAAAATTAAGAAATAGATCCAAATTTCTTGACTGCAACCCAAACCTGCTTCTCATGGTTTCTATAGTTTCAAGAACCACTTCACTCAGAAGTTTTTTTTGACTCGTGTGCATTAAGAGAACTATCCAATTCCTTTATTCCTAATTGCACAGGGAACCTCATATTTTTTGATGATTTCCATCTTTTCCATTCCTGCTTTTCATCAACACCTCACTTTTCAGTTCTCCTTGGATTGAAGACTCCTCCAAGGAAGACATCAATCTAGTGTGACTATTCGTATGATTTACACAAAGAAGTTGAACATATGTCTAATAAACAAAACATGATTTCCATGCAACTGAAATGCATTGACACTAGAATTATCCACTAATAAATTATCCTCTATAGAAAAATATTTTAACTCAAGAGTTCGTTTGGCTTCATAGATAGTTTGCATTCTATGTCATTTAGCAAGTTCTAAAAACCATAAGGACAACTACTCTAAAAAACAAAAACCAATCAAAGAAGCGAAAAAATTATTGCTAATTAAGTATATGGGAAAATCAGATATCAGTTTACTATAAATAGTCTCAAACATAGTTCACCATCTGGTCTCAATTTACATCATTTGTGACCACTTCCATCCAACTCTCTGCATTTGAGATGGATTCCTTTTTTATCACTACCACATTATCCTCAACATAAACTTTGGTGTCTTCCTTCCCAAACCTCGACATGTACACCAACAATTACAAAGTGTATGTCATCCCATGGCTTCCTAGACTCACCTCTAACTACATCCCATATAAAGAAAAGGGTCATCAAACAATTTTCAAACACCAAGATCCTCAGAGGATAAAACATATATTCTACATATCAAGGAAAATTTTCAAAGCATAATAATGACATAACAACAACTAAGAATGGAATTAGTAGATCTGTACAAGGCTCACCATAGAAAACATTAGGAAAACCCCCTAGAAATTTTTTGAAGTCTGGCATCCTTTTTTGTCATCCTAAATCAACTAATCACCCTCAGGCCTACAATTCTCTACATCTCTTGGCAAGCTCCAACACATTGAAGAGGCAAAACAATCCCTGGGAAGACCTACAGGAAATAGAATTTGGCTTCATAACATTAGTTTTAGCAGAAGCTAGAGTCTCCATTTTGGTTAAAAAGAAAAATGAATGACTAGTTCACTCTTCCTTATTTGCAGTCTGAAAATAAGTGAACCAATAAAGCCAATGAAATAGAAGAAGAGAGCGGAAAATTTGTCCCTGACACAAGAGAGTTAGTAATAATATTTAGTACTCTATGGTGCCACTTTGCATTTATAACTCAAGCATTGTCTACCATTATTTGGGAAAGACCACATGGCAGTTATCACATTATTTGGCTCCAAGTCAAATTTAATTATGTCTTTGGTATCAAAGCTTGGGTTTGGGCATGCAGTGTTTGTCCCATAAGAATTTTTTTTAAGTGTTGCTTACCACCACATCACACATAACATTATTTGTTTGTGCATGAAGATTAAAGTGTGTCATCAACTGCAAGGCTCAAACCTAGGTTATGAGGGGAATTATGGTAACAATAATACATTAAATTAAAGAATAATGTGTACGATTATAATCAATATACTGATAAGGAAGAGTGTCATTGATGAGGTGGATTATAATGGAAAATGCCACCATCATTTTTTATGCTGATAAAAATAGCCACCACACATTAAAAGACAATGTGCAAAATATGAAATTCCACATTATCTAAAATATGCACCACTATAGGCTTACTGAACACATATGTCAAAATAGAGCCCAATTTTAGTTAATTACAAGGTGATTCAATATTGGTGATTGCAAATATAAACACTATATCTTCTTTTCCACATGCAAATAAGATACCTCATAATTATTTATTTGGTAGGAATTATGTTGCATTGTAACCTTGTCTGTAGATATTATATTAGGCCATGTGATCCGGATTTAAACAGGAACGCAATAAAATACAGAGATAACCATATACACAAAGATGCAACGGAAATAATACTACATTTCATTAATGGAAAATACTGAAATATGCTTACAACCGGAAATAGAAATAAACCAGCTAGGGTGATGGTAGCTTATCTCTGAGAAGAGATGTGTGGCTACATGCCTCTGAACTATGTTACA
>APFE031212301.1:68830-88866 GCA_000404065.3 Pinus taeda | reverse complement strand
GAAGCAATGGTCCCCATTGCGCTGAGTTCCTCCATCTGCTGAACTTGTCCTGCAATCTCTGATGTGTCCAGTAATGGTGGGAAGCATGATCGACGACGGTCCACATTGAACACTTGGTGCAGGCGAAGGAATGGAGGAATGATGTGCGCCAAAGCATTGTTTCCCAAGTTTTTTGGAAGAAAACTCACACAGAGCAATATCTCCATGCTAGTTTCCATCATTTTCCTGCTCAAAAGCTAGGCATTCTCAACACCTTAGCCACTTGGGTGTTGCGAGTTTATGACGAAAATCACCTTGAAGATGATAAAACCCACCTCCTTAAAGTTTTTAATAAGAATGGTTATAGTAGGTCTCAAGGTCTTAGGGCTTTTCTAAATGTTGAAAAAGGTCCTAAGAGTAAGATTGATCCCAAGGATTGGTCTTCTGGAGTTCATCTTCCTTTTATTCAAGGGACCACGGATAAAATCACTAGGATCTTGAAGAAACATAAGATTCACTCTTCTTTTAGGCCCCTTAACACTATTCAGAGTTCTCTTCGTTCTGTTAAGGACCCGGTTTGAATAATGTTTTTGATGGTGGGAATGGATTTAGCACCATCAAAAACCTCTTGGGCACCCAAAACCTTGAAGTTTGAGAGTTGTAACCTAGATTTACAAAAATCCCTAGCAGATTTTATCAAAATCTTGCCAGAATTTCTATGATTTTCAGGGAAAAAAAATTCTATGATTTCAGGGCAAAAAAACTGTTTGGTTAGACTACTGCAAAGTAATATAAAACCTTGGGGAAGATATCGTCCCTAAAAAATTAAAAGTAATAAAAATAATAAAATTCAATTTGTTATATTGTAATTTTGTTTTTATTAATAAATTACTAATAACATTTTAAATAAAAGAAAATATAATATACATATCAGAGTAAAATATATTAGTAGCTATAAGTTAAGATGCATTTTATCTTATAAATTAACAAAGGCTACATAGTAGGTAGTACCTGTTGCTTAGCATAAATATAGATTAATGAAACAAAACAATAACAAAGATAAAGGTTTCATCACAAAAATAAAACAACTAATAAAATATTGTATTGTTGAATATCATCACCAAAAATTGAGAAATATGATTAACTAATATTGTTTATATTAAAATACATATATCTATGTGTGTATGTTTTATTTTTATTAATACATGTAATTGTCTATAATTAAATTTATTAACATATGTTTTTAATATAATAACAAGTCACCTTAAATTTAAAATATATGATTATCTAATATTGTTTATATTAAAATACATAAATCTATGTGTGTGTTTTATTTATATATATATAATTGTTTATAATTAAATCTATTAAAATATGTTTTTAATATAATAACAAGGTCGCACCCGTTAAATGAAAATATTGACAAATTAATAATTTATTTATAATAGAAAAAGAAAAAAGAAAAAAGGTTAAATAAAAATGAGATAAAAATAAAAATAAAAATTTAGTAACTAATAGAAATGGAAGTTAAAAATTTCAATAATAAGTACATGCGGCTTAGTTTAAATATAAGCTAATTAAATAAAAAATAACAAAGACAAAGATTTCATCACAAAAAAACTAATAAAATATTGTAGTGTTAAATGTCATCAACAAAAATTAAGAAATATGATTAACTAATATTGTTTATATTAACATACATATATCTATATCTGTGTTTTATTTTTATTAATATATATTTGTTTATAATTAGATTTATTAAAATATGTTTTTAATATAATAAGATTATATTGTAAGTATTAATATGTTGTGCTTATTAGAATAAGAATCTAAAGGCATTGGAATTCGACTGCTCTGCATCGGACTGGAGGATCAATCGCGCGTCCGCCGATTTGCTGCTGGCCGTGGCCGCTTGCCCTGGCTGGGGCTCCCAAGCTAGATCGACATGGAGGCACAGACTCCCCCACAGGGGCCTCCCTCCCCTCCTCCACCCTTTGCCGCTGAGGTGTTCAAAACTTTGTTGGCCTCTTTGCTAAAGAAGAAGATCACGGAAGTTTCAAAGTTTGTGAGGAAACTAGATGATATCCCTGAGATCGTCCTTCTGCCAGAAGGACCAATCCAAGTAGCTCTGTCTCTAGTAGATCGTGCCCTTGTTGGCCAGTTCACAGGGCTCTGGCCTTCCCCAAAATCCACAGAGAACTGGGTTGCCATGAATTGGGCTCCATTGATTAAAGGCAAGGTAACTTCATTCTTCCTCAGGAGAGGCTACTTTCTGTTCGAGTTTACTGCAAAAGAGGAAAAAGATCTCATCTTCCGGAATGGCCCTTACTTCATGGGGCCCCAAGGCCTGTATTTGAATAAATGGACGCCAGACTTCGATTCGGCAGTGGATGTGCCTACAGCGGTCCTGATGTGGGTGAGACTCCCCAACCTCCCAGTACACTGTTGGAATTGGGATTCTCTGAAGCACATAGGAAATACCCTTGGCAAATTTATAGACAAGGCGAACAGTAAAGATCAGTATGACTGCGCCAGAATTTGCGTGGAGGTAGATCTAGATATCAGACTACCGGAAGCCATCAAAATAATCGTAGGCCCCTGGACTCATATACAGAAACTGGATTATGAGCAGCTGGTGTTCAAATGCCGAAAGTGCCACGCCTATGGACATTTTGCCAGAGATTGTCCGTCCAATGGTGTGGAAGAAAAAGGGAAGGAAGAGGGCTGGAACTAGGCAAAGCGCTCCAAAACCTTGCACAAGAAGAATGCAAACGTGAATGCCAAGGTTCCACAGACGGGTCCTGCTCAGAAACCTCCCATGGAAAACGAAGGGAATAAATTCGAGATCCTTGGATCGTCAATCACGATCTCTCAAGAGGCAGAAATTCCAAAGGAGGTTACTCCGTCTAAAGCGCCCCCCCCCGCCCCTCCTCCAAAAGCACAATAGAGAGATCCAAAGGGAAGGTTTCAGAAGAGGAGGAGGAAACCCAAGAATCAGAGGAATCAGAGGAAGAAGGAGAAATAGGAGACTCTCAATCATCTCCCAGAAAATCCACAAGAGGACGCAAGTCTGCAAAGTAAAAAAGAGAGCAAGAAACCTATAAAGACAAACTTCAGGGCAGTCAACCAACACTAGAGAACTTACTGGCAAAAACCCCAAAGATGACGAGGTATCAAGCCCAGGGCTCCAAAGGAACCCTCCCCAGCAAAAATAAATGATGAAGATAGTCTCTTGGAATTGTAGGGGAATGGGCACCAAAGCCAAGGAAGAAGCAATGAATAGTTTAATAAGACTGAAAGCCCCGGACATCCTTCTCATCTAGGAGACTAAATTGGAGGACTCAACTTTCCTCCAAGCAAGTAAAAAATTTTGGAATAAAGACGGAGCGCATGCAACCTTTGCCCGTGGAGCTTCCGGAGGACTTGGGTCGCCCTGGAATCCTAATAAGTTCTCATTAATCTCTGAGTCCCCGAATACTCATTGGATTTTTTTAAAAGTGCAGCATTTAGAATCTAAGGAAATTATTTGCTTGTTCAATGTTTATGCTCCGAACAATGCAGGTGAGAAAAAAATATGTTGGGACTCCATAAAAAGCCTGGTAGATCTAGAGAACCTGGAAAATATAATCATAGCCGAAGATCTCAACCTCACCCTCCTCTCGTCAGAAAAAAGAGGAGGCAGCATAGTCAGGGATCCGGCAAGAGAATTAGCGGAAGACCTCATGCAGGAATGGGATCTGATAGACATTAAGCCGATTGCTGGTAAGTTCACTTGGTCAAATAAGAGAGTTGGTTCGGGTTACATAGCGGCAAGACTTGATAGATTTTTGGTTCAAAGTTCCTTCCTACTTCTTGGGTTAGAGGCTAGAATGCGCATTCTTCACAATAGTGTTTCAGATCACAAGCCCATTAGCCTAGAGTTGTTGACCCCCAAGGATCTGGAGCCTATACCTTTCAGATTCAGCTCACTTTGGACCAAAGAGGCAGACGTCATGGAAAAATTCAGAGACTGCTGGAAAGATCCAGTCAAGGGCTCCGCCTTTTTTGTTTGGGAGGAAAAACTTAGAAGAGTAAAAGCCATGTTGAAAAATTGGGTTAAGACCTTGCCCATCCCTGTTGCTGAAAGAAAAAAAAATCCAAAGCGCTCTAGAGAATCAACATCTCCATCTAGAATCAGCTGAAATTACTAAAGATGAGCTGGAAAAGGAGGCCCAGCTTCAACATAATTTCCACAAGGCCTATCTGGCAGAAGAAGAATACTGGAGGCTCAAGTCCAGGAGTCTTTGGCTCAAATCTGGCGATAGAAACTCCTCCTTTTTCCATAAACAAGCCCAAGCTAGGAAATGTCGTAACTTCATCTCTGAAATCAAAGAAGATAACTGCACCCTGAAGGATTTTTCCAGCATAAAAAAGGCAGCCTCAGAACATTTTGAGAAGCTGTATAGGGAAGACATAGAGGCTGGTCAAAACTATAATCTGTTGGACGTTCTCCCCAGCCTCATCACTTCCAGAATGAATCAGGCACTTGAAGGAAAAATCAATCAAAATGAAGTTATGGAAGCCCTCTTCGCAATGGACCCCGATAAAGCCCCGCGACCAGATGGTTTTACACCTAGATTTCTCCAGACCTGCTGGAAGATTGTTGAGAAGGAGCTCTTCAAAATGATTCAGAAGTCCCAAGAATGTTAGAAAATTGGAGGTTGCACAAATTCAACTTTTCTCGCCCTCATCCCTAAAGAAAAAGGTGCAAACTCTTTCAATAGATTTCTCCCAATCTCCTTATGCAATATTGGGTATAAAGTGATAACCAAAGTGATAGCTAACAGGTTGAAGAAAATTCTCCCCAAAATCATCCCAGAGAACCAAGGTGGATTTATTCATGGCAGGCAACTTGTGGACAACTTCATTCTGGTCCAAGAGGCAATTCATTCCAGCCTTCGCCGAAAAGAAAAAGGTATGGTTATTAAACTAGATCTAGCAAATGCTTTTGATCGTGTTAGACATAGCTTTTTGTTTGATGTGCTGCACAAACTGGGGTTTGGTCAAAATTTCATCAAGTGGATTAGAGCTTGTATTTCAGAACCCTGGATTGCCCCCCTGGTGAACGGTATGGCTGCTAAGTTTTTCAAAGCCTTTAGAGGGCTGAGGCAGGGGTGTCCCCTCTCACCCCTCCTCTTTGTGCTACAGGCTTCTGTCCTCAGCTTTTATTTAGAAAAAAAACAACAAGATCAAGATATTGTTGACCTGTGCATTGCAAGAGGGGTAAAGAGCATCAACCACGCCCTCTTCGCTGATGATACCTTACTGCTGGGGGTTGCAACTCCTCTTTCAACAATTAAATTTAAAGAAGTGTTGGAAGAATACTGTAAGGCTTCGGGCAGCGTATTAAATAATGGAAAATGCCATATCTACTGCTGGAATATACCTGCTTCAACCGCAAGCTCCATTGCCAGATGTCTAGGCTTTGCAGCCTTTACATCTTGGTCCTCTTTTAAATATCTTGGACTGCCCATATTTCACAAGAGGGCCTTGAACAAAGACTGGTATCCCCAAATAGATAAATTCAAAGCAAAAATGCAAGTCTGGGGATCCTCCTGGCTCAACATTGCGGGAAAATCAGTGCTCATCAAAGCAGTGCTTAGCAGCCTTCCGTTATTCAAATTCTATGTTCTCTTGGCGCCTGTGGGAATCATTGAAAAGATGGAGGAGCTAATAAGAAAATTTTTCTAGAAAGGAGGTAAGCAAAACGAGAAGAGGATTCCCCTAGTCAACTGGGAAATTGTCACCAAACCGATTCAGGAGGGAGGACTGAATTTCAAAGACCTCAGTGTTCAAAACTTAGCCATGGGAACCAAATTGATTTGGAAAATCATAGCTCCAAATCCAGGTTGGGTCCAAATTGCACTGTGGAGAAAATACTTCAGAGGATCGAGACTTAGATGCCTGGATCAGCCCAAAAATCAACTCAGAACCCCTTTTAGCATGATCAGCAACAAAATTGGCCCACTGATAAGAAACCATTCCTCTTGGATTCTGGGAAATGGGAAACGCATTAACCTGTGGAATGACAGTATATTGAATAGCCCCACGCTGGCAGACTCGGGTTCCATGACAGAGCTAAAGCGATGGATGACAGAGGCTAACATCAGCACACTATGGGACCTCTCGAACTGGAATGGTGACGTTTGGACGAGATGTAAACAACTCCCAGTTCCACCCGCCTTACAAACAGAATTGGCTATGTTCACCATGATGATGCACGGGCTGGCTCCAATACACACACGCAGACAAGATGTGAGAGGATGGGGCTCGAAGCTAGCAGGTTACATGGTGGCTCAGGGCTATGCTAAGTGTCTGGAGCAGCCTCACGTGCCTCCCAATCCTGCCCCCTGGGTTGGCATTTGGAAACTCCCTTCAATACCAAAAGTCGATCACTTCTACTGGCTACTTTGCCACCAAAAAATTCTAACAGACGGCAGGCTATAGAAAAGGGGCATCTCCGGACCTTCAAGGTGCTCGCTATGCAAGGAAAGCTTGAAATCCACCCTCCACCTCATGATAGAGTGCAAATTTGCAGTTTTCATCTGGCAGGAGCTTCTTGGTTCATGGAATTATAAGTTCACCTTCCCCCACTCTGTCCCGGACCTGTTTGCGGGATGGATGGCCAGATATCCAGGCCCAAATCCAAAAAATAAAATAGTCATGGCAACTTGGAGTGCTCTGCCTATATTCATCAGCTGGCAAGTCTGGTTGGAAAGGAATAGAAGGATATTCCGAAATAAGGAATGGGACTTCAGATTAGTTGCAAATTCAGTGAAATGTCAGCTAGTTGAGTGGCTGGGAGACAAAAGAGATTATTCAAATCTAAGCCAGCAGGACATTGATTTGGGAGCTGCCCTCAATTTCAAATTTCAAAAATCGAAAAGCACATCTACATCTCTCAAAGACTAGCAAATCAGGAAAAACGAAGAATATTTTCAATCTTGGATGTCCAAACTAACACTTCCCTCTCTCTTCATTGATGGCGCAGCCAAAGGAAATCCAGGAATTGCTGGAGCAGGAGGGCTCATCATAAACCCAGATGAAACATCTACGCACAGATTTTCTTGGGGACTAGGCCATTCCTTAAGCATACAAGCTGAAGCGATGGCCCTTTTTCAAGGAATCAAACTTCTCAAAGAGTTGGGTCTCAAGGAGGCAAATGTCTTTGGTGATTCCCAGGTTATCATCAAAGTAATGGCGACCAATACTAATCTAGCAGATCTGCAGCTTGCAAGGATAATTACAAGGATCAAAGGCATATCAAAGTCCCTGAAATTGAAATTCTTTCATGTCTTGAGAACAAATAACAAAGAAGTAGACAATGAGGCAAACAAGGCAGTCCAGTTAGTTTCCGGAACTATTCTTAGAGACAATGAAACCATTTGGGACCCAATCCCCTAAAGAGCCATGTTTTACTGCATATTATTGAATCAGTTTATTTGTGTTTTTAAGCTCGGGAACTCAGCAGCAAAAGTCCACTATATAAAATGTAAAAAGAGGAGTCTAATAAGCATAGGCGCTATGTTCCTCTTGCTAGAGAGACATGCAAAAATCTGCCTCACTATTTGTAACCGAATTTGTGGCTCTTTGCCAATCAGGTAATGAAATCCCATAACTGTTTCTGTAAAAAAAAAAAAAAAAAAAATGTTGTTCTTATTAATTAAATTTAAATATGGTTACAAAATATTATTTTAATTTATATGATAAAACAGACCCTAATATATAGCTTTATTTATATCTTATATATTTTAATGTGATAGAAGGTTTATATATCTCTGAAAGGTAATTTTTTTGCTTTGAATTTAAATGTAAAAATGTTATAAAATTAAATTTAAATAAAATATTTTGATTGTTCAGAACATGGATTGAGAACACGATCTAACAAGAAATAAATAATGTGAAGATGCAAAAATCAAATAAGACACTTAGAAATTCAATATCAAAAAACTATTACCAACATAGATCCATTTTAACCACAGATCTACCAAGAGCCGAGAGGGATCAAATCTCATTAAATGCAAACCTCCTTTTAGAATGCAAAACTTAAGAAAAGATTTACAAGTCCATATTTAATCCCTTTTAGTGCCTGATAAATCCGTGCTTTAAATGGATTTGGTTTTCATACTCTCTTACTATGTGCAGTTTTTTATTGGTTAAGTTATATTTTTGAATAATTTTATTTATTTTTATTATTATATTTTAATATTAAAAAATGAATATGAATTTATACATTTCTCAGAAGTAACTAAATTATTTTAGCTTCAATTAAATTTTCCTTTGAGTATTGAAATATTTTACTAAGGTCTCTCACACACACACTATTGAAATACACTATTGTTTTTGATTTTCTATATATATTTCATATTGGAAATATATAATTAATATGGAATATTCAATAGTTTATTTATTTTTTTATATTAAATATTTATAAAAAATTAGAAGTTTTTTAAAATTTATAATTACTTTTCTCTATAAATATTATATAAGGTTTATATTATTTAAAAAAAATATGAAAATATTTGATTTGTAACTCTAAAAGTAAAAGTGAAATATTTTTACCACATTTTTTTTCACATTGTATTGTAATATCAACAACGAACTAAGTGAGCGCGCAATTAGAATGAGATTATTGATATTTTTATTATAGCCGACATTTTTTGTCAAAGTATATTTTTTATGAGACATGTGTCAACTTCTATTTGAGCACACGGACATACTTACACGTAAAATGAGCCTCTAGGCTCAAAAGTTATTAAAAGGTTTGAAAGTCCACTTTAATAAGTCAAAAATATATATTATATATATATATATAATAATATTATATAATATATATGAAAATAAAATAATGGAAATAAAGTGACCCTGAATATTAATGGTTTAAAATATTGTTACATTGTAAATTTATTGTAAATATCGAGCTTTTGTGTGTGCTTATTATACCTGCAGCATGGTATAACGCATTTAGTTTTTCCTTTGACTTGGTATTAGTTCGTCTTTGACCAAAAAATTACTAAAATATGTTTTTAATTAAGAGTAGTTAGGTGGAAGGTTTACAACCCACACAAATTAAAACAAATCCTCTCAAAGATTAAAGTATATAAAGACTTAGGCTAGAATATCTCATTTATGTCTAGAGATCTTTATTAAAATAAATTAAAATAAATAACAGTAGTTGGAAAGAACAAAACTAGTCAATAGTGTTGACAAAGAGTAGTTAGGTGGAAGGTTTAGAATATCTCATTTATGTCGAGAGATCTTTATTAAAAAAAATAAAAATAAAGAACAATAGGGAGAAAGAACAAAAACTAGTCCATAGTGTTCACAAAGAGTAGTTTGGTGGAAGGTTTACAACCCACAAAAATTAAAACAAATCCTCTAAAAGATTAAATTACATAAAGACTTAGGCTAGAATATATCATTTAAAACAAATCCTTTAAAAAATTAAATTACATAAAGACTTAGGATAGAATATCTCATTTGTGTGAAGAGATCTTTAATTAAATAAATAAATAACAGTGAGAAAGAACAAAAACTAATCAATAGTGTTGACAAAGAGTACTAGGTGGAAGGTTTACAACCCACAAACATTAAAACAAATCATCTCAAAGATTAAATAACAGAAAGACTTAGGGTAGAACATCTCATATATGTTCAGAGATCTTTAATAAAATTAGAAAAAAAAAATAACAACAGTGAGAAAGAACAAAAACTAGTTAATAGTGTTGACAAAGAGTAGTTAGGTGGAAGGTTTACAACCCACAAAAATTAAAACAAATTCTCTCAAAGATTAAATTATGGAAAGACTTAGGGTAGAATATCTCATTTATGTGGAGAGATCTTTAATAAATAAAAATTAAAATAAATAACAACAGTGAGGAAGAACAAAAACTAGTCAATAGTGTTGACAAAGAGTAGTTAGGTGGAAGGTTTACAACCCACAAAAATTAAAACAAATCCTCTTAAAGATTAAATTACAGAAAGACTTAGGCTAGAATATCTCATTTATCTTGAGAGATCTTTAATATAAAAAATTAAAATAAATAACAACAGAACAAAAACTAGTCGATAGTGTTGACAAAGAGTAGTTAGGTGGAAGGTTTATAGCCCACAAAAATTAAAAAAAATCCTCTCAAAGATTAAATTACAGAATGATTTAGGCTAGAATATCTCATTTATGTCGAGAGATCTTTAATAATAAAAAAAATAAAATAAATAACAACAGTGAGAAAGCACAAAAACTAGTCAATAGTGTTGATATAGAATAGTTCGGTGGAAGGTATACAACCCACAAAAATTAAAACAAATCCTCTCAAAGATTAAATTACATAAAGACTTAGGCTAGAATATCTCATTTATGTGGAGAGATCTTTAATAAAAATAAAATAAAATAAATAACAACAATGAGAAAGAACAAAAACTAGTCAATAGTGTGGACAAAAAGTAGTTCGCTGAAAAGTTTACAACCAGTCAAAATTAATTTGTAAATTGCCAAAATTAATTTATACATTAATTTTATATTTTTGAAACTACAAAAAAAACCTCAACGTAATTCCAAGATAGAAAAAGAGCACATCGAGCAGAGCAGAAAAATGCGAGTGACAGCGGCAACATTGGAATGAAGGGACGAAATGGCGGGGGCGTCTCGTTCAATCAATCATAGTTGCGGCCATCTGATGTAGTATTGTTATAGCACGGAAGCCAAATTGGAGTTTGACTAGAATGCGGACCACAATATATAAAAGGAGGTTTATGTGTTGATTGGTCACTATCACCGGATAATCCTGCGATATGATGCCTTGAACCCAACCCATGGTGTCGCCTTAGTACTCGATTTCTCTCGACAAGGGAAATTATGAAATTTTAAATATAATGATTATGAATAATTATTTAATTTATATATTCAAATGATTTATACGTAAAATATTAATAATTTAATTATATATTATTATTGTCAATCAAGGGAAAATATTGAAAAAGTGAGAAAATTTTAATGTTTTAAATAGGGATGATGGTTCGTTCTAATCTTCGCTATATTAATTTTCTTCTTTGAACTAGTTAAAATAAAGAGATACTTTTGATCTTCTAGGGTGGGGTTGATGACCTTCTTATAATAACTTAATTTTCTTTTAGCTGCTAAATCTTTTTCACACCACATTTTTTCTTTGAACTTAGAAGTAACCCTTGCTTGACTGCTTTAATCGTGAATCACATTATAGTTATGGGAGATTCAATCAAAGATCATCATGTGGACACACTTATGGTTATGAGAGATTCTCTCCTAAACCCACACCCACAATATCTGGTCAAAGGCTCCCTCCCAAAGGAGAAATATATGGAAAACATCATGAAAAGAATCAGGGAAATTGTTGAAGATATCACATCCAAAGCATATTTTCATATCATAAGAGACTTCAATAGAGAAGCATAGAAGTATGCTAACAAGGAGTGTAAATTGAAGACAGATGAATTTAAGATTAATGACCAAATAATGTTTGCTATAACTCCTTGATTGTGGATGAAGTCTATAAAAATAATTCTCTAATAGCATTATGTATTGTAAATTTTGTGTTTTGTTGGGGCAGTGTTGTAAGATATTCACCTACAAAACCCCTTTTTTGTTGAGAAAATATATTCTCCTCAAGAAAATATGTATTCCTACCCTCTTTTGTTGAGTAGATATATTCTCCTCAAGAAAATATGTATTTCTACCCTCTTTTGTTGAGCAGATATATTCTCCTCAAGAAAATATGTATTCCTACAGAAAGGAGAAAATAATTGGAAAATTTTGATGTATTTGTTGTGAACCAACCCTAGAACTATATAATACCAATATTCTATGTAAGTGTTATAACGATGAGGGTTTCTTGGAGCTCTGCAACCCTAATGGTCATGCGGCTGTGAGGTAGGTGGCGCAGAAAACCTTGAAAACAAGTAGACAAGAGGCACAGAAAACAAGCAGACAAGAGGCATAGAAATGACAGAGGAAGTCAGGAGGGGAGAGATGCCCTCCTATAGAGATGCAACAGTAGGAGAGGGAACAAGTAACAGCAAACCGGAGGAAGAGAAAAGGACACCAGGACCAGTCCTCAGAGGAAGATGGCAGGCAAGAAGCAAAGGAAAATGTTTACCGTGTGCAACGAAAAAACCGAGATTTGTTATCCCTATTAACAAACTTGAGGGCTACAGAAGTTACATGAAGGACCATAAATTAATATGCAAGTTCATCGGGGTCTGGTCGTCCGAGAAAGACCTAACAAGATGGATACAACAAAAATGGCAACCCCGAGGCCATATAGAGTTGAAGCTAGGCACACGTGACTTCTTTACGGTAATCTTCTAAAACCTGCAAGATAAAGAGAAAGTGTTTGAAAATGGTCCATATTTTCATAATAATGCAGGTTTATTTATGAGGTACTAGGAGGAATGCTATAACCTAGATAAAGAAAAATTCCTAGCAGCGCCCGTGTGGGTAAGATTGTTTGGATTACCCATGGATTTCTGGGATCCAAAGATCTTGGAAGGAATAGGGAATACCATAGGCAACTTTTCTAAAATAGTTGAATCAACCAAGAAAGGAAGATATACATCCTATGCAAGAATCTGCATATATATGAACATAGTGAACCCTATCCCAGGGGTAGTAGAACTAGAATATCACGAAGAGGTGTGGTAGCAGGCACTGGACTATGAACACATCCTGTTTAGATGTAGAAAATGCCATGAATATGGGCACCTCTACAAGGAATGCCTCCTTAATGCTGAGGAGGAAGAACGAAAGACCAAGCAATAGAGGAAAAGCACAGAAGACAATGAAGGGTTCCAAGAGATAAAAAACAGGAAAAGATCCGCAAAGGAAACCCCTAAAGACGGAAAAAAAGAACAACCAGTCAAAACAAATAAGGCAAATCGGTTTGAAATCCTCTAGGTAGAAGAAGAAGATTCAGAGATCCAAGTAATGGACTATCAGGAGGAAAAAGAACAGGAAAGTAGACCAAGTCAAGACACAAACAACACTAAACAAAAATCCCAAAGAGAATCAGGGGAAAAGGTAGGAAAAGAAAATGAGGATAAACAGGAAAATGAAGTAATGGAAATAGAAATCAGCAAAGGGGAAGACCCAACAACAAAAGAAGAAATTCTGAGGAAACTTTTGGACAAATGGAGACACTTGGATGAGAGGTTTATCCCAGAAGAGGATAAAAAATCATACAAGGAAATCTTTCAAAAATATAAAGAAAAACAAGAGCAAGGAAACATAGGAATGAATGAGCAACTAGGCATACAACCGGAAATTAAGAAAGAACAAAAAAGTAAAGGGAAAGGAGGGAAAAAAAGAGGAAGAAAGAATCTTCAGGAGTCAATACAAGTCATGGGAGAAATGTTAGTTAGTACGGGAAGAGTAGTACCGCTCTCAACGGTCTTCCACCAAACAACCCCACCTACCCAATGATAATTACATCATGGAACATTAGGGGTCTAAACAGTAAAGGTAACAAAAGATACCTAGCAGAAAGGATTAAAAGAGAAAAGCCCCAAATTATATTGTTACAAGAAACAAAAATAATAGGGGGGAAAATGGAGGAGATTCTAAAAAAAATAAAGACAACTTATGAATATATGACAATTGATGCAAAAGGTAGCGCGGGGGGAATTGCAATCACGTGGAACCCTACAAAAGTTACTGTAGACTACTGGATAGGAATGAAGAGGATTCTCTCAAGGAGATTCAGACTGACAGGCCATAGAGACTGGTTCTTAGTTTCGGCCGTTTACGGACCCCATATAACAGTGGAAAGAGAGAACTTCCTCACACATTTGCAATGGTTGGGACACATGGACACAGAAAAATTATGGTTGATAACGAGTGATTTTAACATGATCACTTCAAAAGAGGAAAATAAGGGGGGACTGCAATGGGAGGACGCAGACATGGAAGGATTTAGGGAAACACAATCAGCTCTAAAAATGATTGATATAAACACCATCAATGGAAAATACACCCTCAATAACAGAAGAGGAGGTAGCAAGCATATTGCTTCTAGGTTGGATAGGTTCCTAGCAACATAACACTTTCTTGGGAAAGACATATTTTATGAAGCGACTATCCTCCCATGCCAAGGATTAGACCATTGGCCCATAAAACTGGAAATTTCCACGAACAATCAAAACCAAAATAGACCTTTTAGGATTGAAGCTTTTTGGCTACGAGAACCAACCTTCATAGAAAAAAGGGAGAACTGGTGGTAGAGTAGTGAGGCAAAAATAAAAGGAAGGAACAAGATGCACACACTCCAATTAAGATTAAAAGAGCTAAAAGGCAAAATTAAGAAATGGAATAAAGAAGAATTTGGAAATATTCAAAAAGACCAAGAAAAGCTTCAAACAGACATGAAAAGGATACAACATAAAATAATAGAAGAAGGGAGAGCAGAGGAACTAGCGTAGGAAGAAGGAGGGGTTTTAAACAGACTGGAGGAATGAAGAAAATAGGAGGAAATTCTATGGAGACAAAAATCAAGAGTACAATGGCTGAAAGAGGGGGAAAGAAATACAAAATTCTTCCACAGAGCTATGCAGTAGCACAGGCAGCAGAATAGAATTTTCTCCCTAAGAGATAACCAAGGCAACAGGTTAACTCAGAAAGATGAAATGAAAAGACTACTGATACAACACTTCAAAGGTATTCTGACAGAGACGCAAAGCAATAGAGAAGAAAAGATAGCAAAGATAAGTCAATACATTCCTAAAAAGGTGAATCGAGAGCAAAACATGGCACTCCTACGGGTAATCACTGAAAAAGAGGTAGAGGAGACAGTGAAGACAATGGCAAAGAACAAGGCCCCAGGACCGGATGGATATACAACAGAATTCTTCCAAGCAACCTAGAGTTTTATGAAGCAAGACATTGTAGAGGCAGTGGAAGAATCAAGATGTATGACAAGAATGCACCCAACATGGAACGCTACCTTCCTAGCATTGATACTGAAGATAGAAAAGGCTGATGAACCTCAAGGTTTTAGACCAATAGCACTATGTAATGTAATATACAAAATTCTAACCACCATAATGGTGAAAAGATTAAAATCAATACTCCCAGAATTGATTGCAGAAGAACAAACAGAGTTTGTGAAAGGTAGACAGATAGTGGATGGAATCATAGTGGCACAAGAGGCGATTCATTCATTGAAGAATTCGCGACACAAAGGAATGATGATCAAACTCAACTTAGTAAAAGCTATGACAAGCTAAGCTGGGAATACCTCCAGAGAATCCTCAAAGCTTATGGGTTCGATGATAGATGGATAGAATGGATAATGTCCATGATATCCACTCCAAGCATGTCCATACTGTTAAATGGAACACCTACAGAAACCTTCAAGCCATCCCATGGGCTTAGACAAGGGGATCCACTGTCACCGTTCTTGTTCATAATAGCAGCGGACGGTTTGGGTAGATTAATAAAAGCAAGAGTAAACAGTGGGAAAATTAAAGGCCTTAGATTATGGGGAGAAGAACTAACCATTACACATCAACAATTTGTAGATGATGTAATGACGTATAGTCAAGCCAATCTTAAGGAAGCGAAGAAACTACTGGAAATCCTTGAAGTGTTTACAAAAGCATCAAGAATAGAGATAAATAAGGATAAAACAAAAATTTTCTTTTTCAATACCCCAATGAATTCACAAGCATTCCTAGTCAGAACAATGGGGTTCAGAATTGGGAAGTTCCCAACCAAATATCTGGGAGTGCAGCTGAGTGACACGCAAAATAGAATAGCGAATTAGGGAGGCCTGATAGGGAGAATTCAAAAAAGAATGGACAAATAGACGTTTAGAAAAATGAACATACTTAGTCGTCTCATCCTCCTAAAGTCAGTCCTCCAAGGTATGCCAATATACCAAATGGCCAGCCAAGCTATCCCAAGAACTATATGCCAAAAAATGGTGGAAATTTTCAAAAAATTTCTATGGCAAGGAACAAGCAAAACTAAAAAGTGGGCGTTGCTCTCATGGAAATGGCTAAGTAAATCTTTAACAAAAGGAGGTTTAGGGTTGCGGGATCCATATATATTAAATCAAGTAATGGGTGTGAAACTATTGTGGAGGTGGATTCAAGGAGGAGAAGATCTATGGAAAACGCTATGGGAAAAGAAATATGAGATGGCAAGGTCCCCTGAAGGAAAACTGCGAAGCTAATCAAAAAAGAAAGGCTCGGCAATTTGGAACCTAGCAAGGTCAAATAGGGACCTAGTAAGAGAGCATAGTTTTTGGGAAATCAGGGAAGGCAACAAAGCAAACTTTTGGCAGGAGGCTTGGCAGCAGAGAGAAACCCTCAACCAACAAACCCCATCTCCAAGACATTCAACAGTTCACCACCCAAAATGGAGGAAGATGTAGCCAGGAACTATTGGCTACCCGAAAAGGATGGTTACTAGAGAAAATGGAAAATGAAAAACGACTGGCAAGAAGCACTAGACACAGAACAATGGGTAAATTACAATAAGGAAATGGCGACAAGGAAAATTGCAATCAAAGATGGTTCAAACATAATAAGGTGGGGAAAATGCATCAAAGGAATGTTTACGATAACAGAAGGATATCATATAAAGGCCAGAAGAACTAGCAACCCAGACATCAAAAAGTGGGATAGAATATGGCAAATAAAAACTTGGCCAAAGGTGACGCTTTTTACCTAGATACTGTCCCATGGGCAAGCCTTAACCTGGGACCAGTTGAGAAAGAAGGGGATGAACAGACCATCATGCTATGTCCTCTTCCAGGAACAAGAAGAAACAATGGAGCACTTGACAAAATCCTGTAGCGTTAGCAATACGCTGTGGCAAAAACATCAACAGCTCTTTAAGATGAGTGACAGAGATACAAGTAGCATAACTACAACTGTAGAGAAATGGAGGAGAAAACCATACTGTAACATAATCTTGAACCGAGCCTGGAATCTATCCATAGGGTTCCTCCTATGGAACATATGGAAGGCTAGAAACCGGTTGATATTCAAAGAAGATGGAAAAAATAAGAAGGAAATATGGAGCCAAATTACACAGAACATAAGAGAAACCATCATCATTGAAAAATGGAATGAGGAAGACTGGAAAACAGTCCCAACGGAGACACGCATCCTGAATCGATTGCAAATTAAAATAAACACCACAGGCATGGTCGGAAGAGAACATAACGCAGGTAAAGTTGGGGAAGAAGACCACTACAGGAACTCGCCAAAGGGATTCACAAAACTAAACTTTGATGGTGCATCAAAAGGAAATCTAGGGGAAGCAGGCATAGGAGGGATATTCAGAGATGATGGAGGTAGAACTTGTTGGGTTTATGTGATGGACTGCGGAACAACGTCAAACAATGAGGCCGAATTTCATGCGTTGAACAGGGGGATAGCAATAGTGATCAGAGAAGGGTACGAAAAACTCTAGATAGAGGGAGACTCAATGCTCATGATAGAAACACTTAAACAACTACAACAAGGAGTACCAGCAGAGAAGCTGAGTAAAAGTTGGCAGATGACATGGATAGTAACAAAAATAAGCTACCAACTAAAGAAGATAGCCTATATCATACCATCCCATGTAAGACGCAAAGGAAATTCTCCTGCAAATTACCTTGCGAATTGGGGATGTCGGAAAGGGGAGCAACAACTGGATGCAGGCGCGGAATAACTCTACCAACAAGAGGATATGGAGCAATTGTTACAAATGATAGAACAAGATAGAGCCCAGAGCGAGCATCTAGAGAATTCACCTGGACATGACGGGAGCGGGGAGGGAAAAGGACAGCCGCAAGAGGAACAGTACAGGACGGAGGTGGAGCAGGACAAGATAAGATCGGAGTTCAGTAGGATGACAGAGGTGGGCAGTGAAAGGACCATACCTGGGAGTACGGGAATTGAGATGGAAAGGAATGGAAGAAGAGAGGGTAGGATAGCAACCCTGAGGACGGGTGGCAAATTAAGGCCAAGTGGCAGGGCAGAGTCAGCGACTCAACGGAAAGAGCAGCCGAGAGAGGAAAGTAGTAAATGAAGGACGGTGGACAGGACAGGAGGGACGCATCCCAAAGCAGGAGGGAAGGGAGGTGTGCCAAGGCGCAAACCAGACAGCTGGCAGTTACGACAAATGGAGGGAATGAAAAAGGAATAAAGTATAAGGAAAAGGGAAAAAAGGGATTTTGCATGCAGAAGAGAAAGAAGAAAGGTGGTGAGCACGCAAGAGCAGGCAGCAAGAGAAAGAAGAAGGAGCAAGCCAGGTGAAGTACGGTGAAAGGGTATGTGACTCCTCCATTCTTAAACTGTGAAAGTGTAAATTGTCTGGAATATAGGTTAGAAATGCAGTATGGTACGCATAACTGGTCTGAGCAATTCAATTTTCATAGTATACTCAGAGGTCTGAAAGAAAATCACCTCAAAGAGAACTTCGGTATTAGGGACGAAGAGAAAGTTAAGAGAGATGGTGATAAATCTGCGAGCCATAGCTTGGATGAACCTTTTTTAAATGACCCCCACTATAGAATAGAGGTCTTGGTGCTCCATGCTCCAGGGAAAGGAAGAACATCTGTCATCCTGAAAGAAGGTGATGGGGAAAGGAAACTCTAGAATCCATGGGGGATGGAGTTGCACCCTAGGGAGAGGGGAGAACTCTTAGACAAAATAAACCTGGTAGGCAACTCTGAGAAAACCACCCCAAGGGAAGGCCTCTGTAAACCAATATGCCCCAGGGGCGAACCATCGAGGGAGAGAAGGCAAAATGACCAAAAGTGGGTCTCTTGCATGGACAGGGCTAAGCATAGTAGCCATGGGTACCCCACGACCAGAAGAATTATTAAAAGCACAACCAAGCAAAGTAGGGGAGACTGGAAGAGATCAAAAATACAGAGAGAGAAAAACCGGAGGATTGGAAACAAGAGGTGGGGGGGGGGGAGAAACTCCACGGAAAATAATGTAAATTTAAATGAAAAAACTGACATTTGTGTTTACTCTGTGATAGGTTTCACAACAGAACAAGGCAGGATCGAGAAACATAACAAAGAGGAATAGGAAAAGAGGGTTAAAGACAAAGCGGAAAGAAGAATGACCCCCAGGAGAAGCAAGGGGAATGCCAAGAAAGAAGAAGGCACCAACAGTCAGGGACAGAAAAGGGGCCAGAAGCCTGACGGAGCTCAAATGAAGCAGATAATAGATACCTACATGGAAAGGGTCCCGAAGGAGGTTAGAGACCAGATATGGAACTGGGAACGTGATTTAAGAAACAACCTCAAGAGCAGAGACATGCCCATGAAAGAATGGGAAGAAATACTGCAGGACCAGGGGACAACAAATGGCAGGAAATCACTGTTCAAAAAGACCCTACAACAATATTGGATCATGAAATATATTGTAGCCCGGGCCATGACTCTTCACCATGAACACATGGAAGGAGAGGTTCTGGACAAACATGAAAGTAACAAGGAGAAGTACCCAATCCAAGCAGAAATTCTCAAGGATATAGCGACTCTTCAGATCCAGACCTACAGGAACAATCTCGCATTGGGAAGGATCGAACAGACTCTGTCAAAGATCAAATGGAAGTTGGTTCAAGGACGTGAGCTTCTAGGCCTTGGTGTAAAGGCTTCAGGTCCAAGTGCAAAGGCTTCAATCCAGATAGCATCCTCAGATGAGGACTAGCCTAGTAATCTTAATAATTCTGTCTTTGAATTTTGATTTAGATGAAGGAAATAAGTAGATCTATTTGGCTCTTTAGTGGCAATAGTAGAGACAGTCACAGACATTATAGACACAGTGGGTGGATCCTCATGAACTTATTCAAATTTTGGAATGGTTTCAATGCTAACCAATGGTCACCTGGTTTCCTCCGGGCAGGTGACTAACCTGAGGTTTTGGATGTAAAAAATCTTTTTTGAAAATAGCTAATACATAGAGGCCTACAATTCTAACAAAAAGAAAATATAATACCTTACTCTTTCCCGTTTTAAAAGAAATTTTATTATTAAATT
>APFE031212301.1:17757-68525 GCA_000404065.3 Pinus taeda | reverse complement strand
TTATTTTAGTTATTTAACATTATATTTAATAACCCAATCTCTCGTTATGTCCTATTTAAATAATAGTATTTAATAACCCAAGACTTCTCTCATATTATTAAATAATGTAGATTTAATGACTTAGTCTCCTCAATAATAATAATATTGCTTATTTTCCTTGTGGTTAAAGATTTTTTTTAATATTTAAATATTATTCATCTTTTAAGTATTTTAAGTTTTTTTGCCTTTCTACTCTTCTATTTAAAAATATTATAAAATAATAATAAAATAAATAATGTTGCTCGGAGAAAATATGGTTTTCCCTCCAATTTTTGGTTTTTTTTTTTATATTATGATAATACAAGTTTTTATTCATTCTTCCAAAAAAGAGTACATCAAAAGTAAGACGCATGTAGTCTCACCCCGACCAGGTTTGTTGACTACCGTTGAGAACAAATGACAGTGCAACAAAAAAACATCAAGTGACAGAGTCCACAACTTGAAGGGCCAGAAGCACCAGTAAACAAACAAAATACATAAAACACCTGTAATCATGTTAGTCGTCGGAAGTGATGGAAGTTGGGTTGGTCAGGGCTATTCTTGGAGGCGGAGGGGGCCAAAAAGAAAATTGAACATGCTCTTCGAAATGGGCCATCCAGGCCTTCAGCTTTTCGAATTTTTCAGATAACATGTTCTAGCCTTGCCAGACGACCACCACACATTCCCGAGTATGGCAGAAAGTAGTGCATCTTATTCAAGGTTGTAGTTAGCTCCACATGCTCCTCCTACCTCACTCGCTCCATAGTTTTCATTCAGTCCAAAATTGACTGAATGAGGCCCTAACAACACTCCATGCAACACACCTGATGTTGCCCACATCCCACACGACACGCCACCCCCTGAATCCTAACTCCTCCACGACGAGCCGACCCACCATGATGTTGAATTCGCTGGGAGCGCCCCCCTCGACTGTCGATCGAATCTCCCTCGGCGTTTCCACCCCTTGCCTCTGAGTGCCCCTAACTTTTGCCTCCTGTTCTGCCACCTTCGTGACTCAATGAGGCTTTTGAGCTCAAGCAACCCCCTCCGGAGCCACCACGACTTGAACGATTGGGGATGGGATCCAGTTCCATCTGGGAGAGGCTCGTACCTCCATCTAGACTGCTTGAATTGGACTTTACGCGTGACGAAAAATGCAACATGTGAGTAACAAGGCGCATGCTGATCCACCTAAAACCACAAAATAATTGCACGGGGGGAAATTCACCCCTCCTATTAGCAAGGCCACCTCCAGTCTCTCCAATATGGACTCCAAGGATCTCACACTCACCACAACCACAGACAAATATTTGACGCTCGCCCTAATAAGGTTACCCACAAGCCAAATGGCCACCCAAAGAACAATGCACCTGCCCCACATACACCACCAAGCCTGAATGGCCCCGATGAAAGCACCAGTGGGGGTGACTAAGACCTTATCCCTCCAATTCAATGAGAAAACCACCATACCCCAATTGCGTAGGAGGAGAATCCCTAGACCCTACTGAACCAACACTACTCTAGTAAAACCAATTTTCCCTGTTGACTCCTCTATTCCACAGATTTAACTTACAGACCAAACCAGCAATTGTCAAAGGTAGACGCTTGTGAATGCAGGAAGGAACTTCGGTGGCTCAAACGCCACCTCTCCCAAAACAGGTGTCCATAGAAACAACTGTTTACCCGCTCTAAACTCACATACCAGGTTTCTTGGCATAACCAGACTCCACAATTCTCAATGCTAATTGCACACCATAGCCAGGCATTGCTCAGGTGATAACAAGTCGCGCCATTGTCCATTAACTCACCACTAACGCCACCACGTGTAGAATACCATGTGAATAGATGTTTCACACAAGGTTCTTTAAACTCCCTCGTACTCAAGGTGCTTGGAGAGGACCGGGAGGCAAGTCCCCACACCTGCGACCATGTGCCCTGCATCATATCCCACGCGTTCCTTCGAGGACTGCGTTCACTCGGTTCAACACCCCGATTAGGGATTGTGTCTTTCCTTTTTTAATGTCCATATGCTCTTACAAAAAGTTTCACACTCACTAAAGCTTGATAAAAAATGGAAATGTTTCTTCTTTAATAATAATATTATTATTTAATTTATAGTTGTGAGTAGAATTATTGAAGATCTATTTTTGAGACCATCACATAAATTTTTAAATTGATGACGCATTTCAAACCAACTAATGTGGTTCATCTTTAGGATGATTATAAATTTTATATATATATATATATTTTAAATTAATGATTAAAAATATAATATTTAGAAAAAATACATGCTCAAAGTTAAATTTTATAATATGTATATCTTTTCTATTTTTTTAATCAAACTTTTCTTCAATGGTAGTCAAATGTGATGAAATATATTATTACGAATTATCCATGAACTTAAATATATATTATTAGGAATTATCCATAAACTTAAATATGATTAAAAAAAACCACATTTATAAAAGGAAGTGTTTTTCTAATATACTTTTTCTACAATCCAGTATGGGGGAGATGTGTCGGTGTAATGTAAAACTGTAAACTTAAACTTATATATTTCACTTTTATTTTAATTCTTTCGGTTTTATGTGATTCATGATCATATACTAAGTCTCTTGGAAAAATCACATAGAAATTTCAAGACAAAAATCACATAGAAATTTCAAAATCAAGGCTTTTTGAACCACTTAATGTGGTTCATCATCAAGACAGAGATAGATAACATAACCCAAGAAACAAATAAATACAATACAGATACAACTGCTATATCACAATAGATAAAAATAAATAATATTATATTCACCTAAAACGTTAGAGCATAAATAAAAAATGTTAAAATTAAAAAATAAATAAATCAATAAATGAATGAGAATAACCATAAATAACTATTTTTTTTTGTTAACAATAAATAATTAATGTTTATTTTTAGTTATTTAAAAATTTATTTAATAACCAAATCCCTTTTAAATAATAGTTATAATAATATAATTATTATTATATAATTAATTATCTTTATAAAAATATAATAAATCTTCGTTCTGAAAAAAAAAAAACATATTGGAACCCACTTTGTGGCATATCTAAACACTAAAGTCTTTGCGGTGGTGTGTAGATATAAAATCGCATGTTCGACCTCACTCTAAGGTGGCATATCTAAACCCTACGGCCTATTTAAACTCACATACTCGCTCTATAGCATATCTAAACTCACTTTGTGGTCTATATATACTCGGCACATTGAAACTCTCTTTACGTGGTCTAAAATCCTGCGACACATTTAAAATCACTTTGTGCCATATATGCAAACATCGCATCTAATACAACTATCCTCTGCCTCGAATTGAAGTCTCGAAATTAAATAATATCTGTGACCTCAGATCGAAGTCTCTACTCAAAATTAAACAAGATCTAACCTTGCGACTCCAGGTGCATTAGCTCCTTTACCTACTCTCTCTTCTCCTTGCTCAATTTTATTTGTTACAATTATGAGTACTTCTCCACATATTTCTATGCCTACCTTTAGCAGAGGGAGGCCAAGAAAAATTACTTTAGAGTGACAAATTATTTTACAATGTTTTTATGAATATATTGAATCTATAGAAAAGTGAAGAGAAGAAAGAGAAACATTGCACAAATAAGAATTATCTATAATGGTTATGGAACATAAAATCGAATTATCTATAGTATTTAACAATAGTTGCAAGTCATTAACACGTAGAATGATAGTATTCAAGATTTAAATTCAAGGAATGATAGCTAGGATACAAGAAATAGAACACAAAAAACAATTAATGGCTAAAGAAAATTGCACCCTAAAAGACGAGATTAATGAATTAAAAGGTAAACTAGATAACAATTCAGCCCCAAGCAACACAATGGATCACTAATAGATGTGAAACCCATAAAAGAGAAAATGAACAAATTAATTGAACTAGATCATGAGCGCCATAAAAGAGCCCTGAACCTTATAATTGTTGGTATCAAAGAGAAAATCAATGAGGAAACATTAGAAATAGTAAATTAATAACTAAAAACTAACTCACAAATTCAAACAGATTATATAATAGGAGAAAAAATGGTGTAAAAGTGTAACAATCCCTGGTTTATTTTCCATGTAAATAAAATAAGACCAAGGTCATGGGACACGTACTCCGAGATGATGTTGAAATTATGGCTCAGTTGGTTGGTTGGAATTGATATCAACCTAGTAGCATTTGTGTTGGAGGTTGCATTGGTGTTGGTTGGCACTAATGTCAATTTGGTTGTATGTGTCTAGGCACATGGTCCATTGGTTACAGACCTTATCTTCATGGTTGCAATTGTTAGTGTGGGTTGTTGGCTTGTGTATGGATGCCTTGGCAGGATGTGGAGATCCTACACCTACTTGACAGTATATGAGACTTTCAAGTTGTGACTATGGTACTAGGTGTCTGTATGGATGGTTTTAAATTTGTATGATCAGTTGCAGGGTTTGTCATTGATGGTTACAGAGGTTAGAGTAGTTGCGGTGAAATTTGATGGCTTGAGTGTTGAAGTAGTTGATAGATGGCATACAAGTCAACCTAGTTTGACTTATGATGATGATGGAGTTGCTATAGTGGATTGCTAGAATTTTGTAGGGGCTACATAGGCTACCTAATGATGATCAAGTAATCGAATAGGTCTGGTGCAAGTTTTAAGGAATATACTTATGTTTTAGGTGAGTTTCAGCCCTAGTCACATGGAAGGAAGGTCATGGGAGCGATTGAAGCTTACCAGTTGAATCCTTACAGTGCAGAGAAAGCGAATGAGGAAGAATAACCCAAGTCACATGGATGTAGGATCATAAGAGCGACTGGAACAATACAACCTCTTGGAGGATAGGTTCATGCAAGCGACCAACCCTTCTAGTCAATTTGGCTCAGGCTTGTGGGTGCGACCGGGACTTGGAGCGGAAATTCCTCCACATTCTTCACATTCATCGATTGTTTATTTTCTTTTCTGTCTTGTATTGTTCGAGACTCATCCAGTAAAGTTAGGAAAATGGTTATTGTGCTTCTATAATATGGTGAAAAGAGAATATTCATTAGTAAATGAAGGTATTGGCTAGATTGAGCCAAGAAGCATTGAACCGAACCTCTTTCAGCATATGAATAGAGTTTCACTATAGGATTGGAATTAATTGATTTAATCATCTTTAGAATCTACAATTATGTGGAGAAAGGTTCCTCATTTGGTTGGTGATTGTCATAGTGTGCTGGAGATCCATTGGTAAGGTGTGTGAATTTGTTGTAGTAGAGTGTGCATGGAGGTATAGATGTAGCAGAGATGGAAGTTTGCTTCAACCTAAGATCTTATGTAGTAGTATGGTGTAGATTGATTATGTGAGTGTATGGATGGTGTCAATGAGTGTTGCGGTATTTTTTCTTATATGATTTATGTGTATACTTCAGTTTATCATTTTTAGATTTATATCATAGATATGTTGTTGGGTTTCTCATGTTGAGCAGTTTTGAGAACCCAGTTTGAAAATGTACGAAATGTGGTTCACATAGAGGTATTGAAGGCATGAGGCTATATTATAGACAATGTGTAGACAAGGTGGGAGCCTTATAGTAGATAGTTCAAAACAAAAATCATATTTCTCCATAGTCCAATCAGAGTTGGGCAAGGCTCGTTGGTGGTGGTCGCCTCCAACGAATGGTGGTTCATAGAGTCATGTGAGAAGAGTCTTTATGGTTAATGTTGCTAACAAACTATCTTAGTAGTCGAGTCTTCCAGCTTCTGGGTGGTAACTCCTCTATGTAAAACTTGTTTAACATAATAAAAGATTTGAGTAGAAGAGCAACATGTGGTTTTTTCCCTAGACAGGGTTTTCCACTAGAAAGATATAGTGTTCATTTGTGCATGTTTTCCTTGATTATATCTTATGGTTCTCATATGTTTTTATATATGATTTAATCTACTAATGGGTTAATGAATATTTTATTGTAGTAATTGAAAAGGAATTTAAAAGTTAATAAACATAGTCACTACTGATTCACCCCCGTCTCAGTAGTGAATGCATTTCAAACAATTGGTATCAGAGCGAGGTTCTCTCGGTGAAGCTTGATCGCTTGGGAGAAGATTGTGGAATTATGGAGAAGACTAAGAAGAATCAAACTCAGAAAAAGAAAACGTGCAAACAATACAAGAATGCTCCAAAACCCGGAGAACCTATGCTACTGGTAAAAGGTATGGCCAATGGTATTTTCAGTGATGGAAATTTGCCTTGCCATTCTAGTGATGATGATTTTGTGGTTATCGAAGAAGTTGATGATCAAAGTTTTGAATTTGATTCCTCAAGAAATGAGGAATGTATATTTCCATTTATGGAGTCTGAAGGTGAAGAGATTAAAAGAATAGTGATCCTTGAAGTAAAAACAAAGCTTAAGAAAGATTGATTTAAAATATTAAGATGGAGAACAAAGATATTAAGAGACTTATTCATATTATTGAAGAGAAAGAGCATGCATTCAAAGAAGAGATTTATGATTTGAAAAATTAGATGGAGAAAGAAAAAAAATGAAGATGAGATTGGTAGCTAGCTCAAGAATTGAATCAGTCATTATGAGAAACTTGAATCTGAGTTAGAAAAGAGCATCAAGAGAAAAAATGAGGTAGTAGTTGAATAACACAAAGCAGAATGTTCGAGCAATAATAAAGTAAACCACCACAAAATTGAGTGCCAAGTAAAAAACCTAAAAATGTGACAAGAAAAGATTTGAGAAATGTTAAGTGCTTTAGCTGTAAAAAATTCAGGCACTTTTCAGCAAATTGTAGAAACAAGAACATAAATTATTTCAAGCAAGAAAAGTAGCCAAAGAAGGAGGTTCTTCAAAGATCATTCCCATCATTTTTCGGGTATAAGGATTGCTTTTATGGGTATTCATTCTTATGTAATGATTTTGGTCATAAAAGTGCAGATTGTATGACCTATGGAGTAAGGAGTAGAAATCAGATCAAGAAAAGATCTGAACATTTTCCTACATTTCTATGGCACATTAGAAGCTATGTTTGTGATAATATGAGCCATGAGGCCAAGGACTGCAAGCTTCCTATGTGTTTCAGGAAATCAAATGAAAGGAAGGAATTCATGCAAAGCCCATTAGTCAAGAAGCCAAATAAGAATATGCATTTCAAGGATCAGCCTCACAAAATTTGGAGAAGAAAGGAGCAACAAATCACTCCCACTAAAAATTGAGACTTGGATGGTCTCAGGGGGAGAAGATGGTAGCTTTATAGATTGCATGCAGATCATCAAAATTGGTTCCATATTGGAAGTTTGCATGTGAATTATGTTGTAGATGATTGTTATGATTTTATAGCACTAACAACTATTTTTTGTATAGATAGCACATGTGCAAGGGGAGCATCTCATATGCTTTCATTTTTTAGTGGTTTATTTATGGCATCATGGTCCATGAGAGTGTTTGGATGAGGCATCTATGTCTTTCATGATTATCTATTTGTCAAATTTTGGCCATTGCAGGAGCTATTAGAGATTGAGGAGAATTTCCTTGAGTTTATATGCCATATATGAGCTGTATGCAACTAATTATTTTTAGGTTGATAGTGTTTATACTTCATATGCATGATTATGGTTTTCTACTGCTGCTGATTTTTTCCACATATGATGTAATGTATTGGTCACATTATTGCATGATCAATCATTTATATCTTGTTGGTCGACACCATTGAGGATTTTAGTTGTTTTTACTATGCTAATGGCTTTCTTGATAGATCTCGTTATGGATTATTGTTGTTGGCCTTGTTATTGACAAATCTTGCTACAAGTTTAGTGTTGGTCCAAGTTGATGATGATTTGTTATTTCTTATTTGTTGGTATTATGCATATATGGCTTGATGATTATCAGTGACATGATATGCTGGTGCTAGTTGGAGGTTTTTTTTATCAGATTTATGTTTCATGGATTCATGATTTACTACCATAATAGTTGAGGCCTATCTTATGATGTGAGATGTGTTGGTTTGATTCCTTCTACTTTAAGTGGATGATTGCCGCTGCAAATGGTGCACATATTTTTTACATGTTTATTGTTGTCGTTATGTGCATGATGTGAGATGATGGTCATATGTTGTTGCTGGAAGTTCATGATCCATATATATATTGTTGCTACATATTGGAGTTTTGATGTTGCTCGGGTGATGTTTGGTTATATGCTATTATTGCTCGTTATTTCAGATCTCATTATGATTGTTTACTGTTGCTATCAATTCTTTTGTTGCTAGATGAAGGATCTATCTTATGTTCTTGGATGGTTGTATGCATGATGAGATTTATATTGATTAAGATCTTGTGGAAAATATTTAGAAGCATCCAATCTGAGAGATTTATATTGCTGATCATTCATCATATTTTTGTTGGCCAAATATTTATAATGCTGGTCGAGGAGCATATTTGAGTATGTCTTGGGGAGAGGCATACGTTTTGGTCATTATGTAACAACTGTGTGCTTCATATTGTACTTCATCGGCTTCATTCATGTATCTTGTTTATGAAGCCATGTACTCAAGTGTTCATGTCATTGAGTCTATGTTTGTCATGAGTTGGTGTGAGGAAGATTATGAGTCATTGCAAGTTAGTGTTGTTATGGTTTGTTAAAACCATATTTGGGCTATTGTATACCATTTCATAGCCATTTTATATCCTTGTATTTCATTATAAATGCATGTACTACATTGTATTGTATATCATTGGTCATGGTCATGTTGGGGAGAGAGTCATGATGTCTAGTATTCATTGATGAGGACAACCATTCATATGGGTTGATGGGTGTTGTATTAGTCATACTGTATAGTCAGACCCTTGGTCCTTGAGGTGTATCCTTCAACTAGAAGGCATTGGTTACAAGATGACGATGCTTAGGGGAACCTATCCTATATTCTATTGCTGATCATATATGGTTTGTTGTTTCTACCAGTACACCTTGTTGATGTTTGGCTTAGAGGAGAGTGAGTTTGATGTAGTTGGTGCTGCTGAGTAGAGAGTTGTTGCTACTATTGTTTCTTATGATGTGTTGTTTCTCATTTCACATTTTTTTTGTTGGTGATTATGTTCATGTTGTTGTTGATTTGAGTGTTGATGTTGTTGGTTGAGAGTAGAGCTTTTATGAGGAAATTTTGTTGTTGTTGCTTTAGGAGAGAGAGTTATTATTACTATTATTTTTTATCATGTTGCTATGGGGAATGTTATTGTTGTCCGATTATGATTTGACCAAGTTGATGTATATGTTATGTTGTTATGTTTTCTAGTTATGGTATGGTGTTTCCCACACTATGTGGATGATTATGGTTGTTGTTGTTAGTTGAGACACAACTGGTGTCCAGGAAGAGTAGTGTCTATTCAGCTATGGCTATTTTGATGAGGTAATCCCTTGTCATTGATGTCAAAGTGGGGGTGAATAAGGATTTTTTCAAAGGCTATTTGGTTGGTTTATCTAGGGTTTCCATCATTGCCAAAAGGGGAGTTTGATGGCATTATGGCTCAGTAGGTTGGTTGGCATTGATGTCAACCTAGTAATGTTGGTGTTGGTTGGCATTTATGTCAATCTGGTTGTAAGTGTCTATGCACATGGTTCATAGGTTGCAGACCTTAGCTTGATGGTTGCAGTTGTTAGTGCAGGTTGTTGGATTGTGTATGGATGCTTTGGCAGGATGTGTAACTCCTACACCTAGTTGAAAGTATAGGAGATTATCAAGTGATGACTATGGTACTAGGTGTGTGTATGGATGGTTTTCATCTTGTATGATCAATTACAAGATTTTTTATTGATGGTTGTAGAGGTTGGAGTAGTTGTGTTGAAGTTTGATGGATTAAGTGGTGAAGTGGCTGATGGATGGCATACAAGTCAACCTAGTTTGACTTGTGATGATGATGGAGTTGCTACAATGGATTGGTGGAAATTTGTAGGGGATACAGTGGCTTCCTGATGATAATCAAGCAGTGGAACAAGTCTGACGCAAGTTTGAAGGTAGATACTTATGTTTCAGGTGAGTTTCAGCCCCAGTTGCATGGGAGGAAGGTCATGGGAGTGACTCGATCTTTCCAGTTGAATCCTTACAGTGCAAAGAGAGTGATTGAGGAAGAACAACCCCATTCACATGGATGGAGTTTCATTAGAGCCACTGGAAAAATCCATTCGCTTGGAGGATACGTTCACGCGACTGATCAACCCTTCTAGTCAATTTGGCTCTAGATTATGGGTGCAATAGGGACTTAGAGTGGAAATTCCTTTGAATTCCTTGCCTTCATTGATTGTTAATTTTCTTTTCCAATCGGAGTTGGGAAAAGCTCGTTTGTGATGGTGGCCTCCAGCAAATGGTGGTTCATAGAGTCATGTGAGAAGAGTCTTTATGTCTGATGTTACTAGAAGATTGTCTTAGTAGTCAACTCTTACAGCCATTGGGTGGTAGCTCCTCTATGTAAAACTTGTTCAATATAATAAAAGATTTGCGTAGCAGAGCAACAAGTGGTTTTTTTCCTTGGAGAGGGTTTTCCACCAGAAAGATACAATGTTCTTTTGTGCATGTTTTCCTTGATTATCTCTTATTGTTATCATATGTTTTCCTTGTTGGGTGTGTTTTATATTCTTTCCACGACATCCCACATGCAGAAGATGAATTCAGAAGGAAAGGTGGAGAAATACAAAGCTCGGTTGGTAGAAAAAGGTTATTCCCAGGTGTCGAGAATTGGTTTTGGTGATATTTTTTCTCTTATTGCCAAGGTAGCTTCTATTAGATTAATTTTATCTGTTGATGCTGCTTTTGATTTTGAGGTAGAATAGATGGATGTGAAGACAACATTTCTTCACGGGGATCTGGAAAAAGAGATCTACATGAAACAACCTGAAGTCTTTGTGGTGAAGGGTAAGAAAGAATTGGTATGCAAGTTAAAAAACTCTTTGCATGGGTCAAAATTGCATGATTCAACATAAGAAGATGTTACCTTATTTTTGGATTGAATCCGTGAATTTCACAAATTGCATTCAAAATGTCATGCCTCATAGGGTAGTGCTAAATATGACTCTAGAGGAAGCTTTGACGCATGTTAAGTGTAATGTTTATTCTTTCAAAGTATTTGGTAATTAAGTGCAATGTTTTATTCCATATAAAAAGCATAAAACGATAGAGAAGAAGATCCAACCACTATTTATTATTGATTATTCAGAGGATATTGTAACAACCCTGGTGAAAATTCCATCTAATAAAAGTTAAAAACAATAACCACAGTTGATAGGACACTTATTCCAAGCTGAATGTTGGGAAAAACATCCTAGGGAGTGTTCATTTAGTTGTTTATGGCTAAGGAAATTGGCAAAGGCAATGGCTAAGGCTTTGGAAAGGCAAAATGACATTTTGGCACAATTATTTATGAAAATAATGGAAATTAGGAGAAAAAAGAGGTGAAAGGTCATAGGTTGCATCTGAGGAGGCAAATGAAGGAAAACAGTGGAAAATGAAGACAATAGAGGCCTCATTCATAAAAAGTCTTATGAGGATCAATCGATAACCTTTTGTCAATTTAGATTTGGAGCTCTCTCATTATTCTCTCTCTCTCTCTCTCACTCTTGGACACTTAGAGTTTCTTGGAACACTCTGATATTGGAGAAAGAAAGGAAAAGAGGGCAAGAGGAAGCAAAGATCAAGCAGGGAAATGCGGGATCAAGCAGCTACAACAGGCTTCATTGTAGGTATCGACTTGAATGTGTATTTTCCTTGCTAGATTTGGCATGCATGGTATTGCATGTGGTTCTTTTTTATCATGGCATGGGTTTTTCTAGGTGTGATAGTGTTCTTCAGCCTAGCCTTGCCATTTCCTAATAGCTTTGATGAGATGGGTTTCTCATATTCGGTTAATGTGGGATGGCCATATGTATTTGAAGATGAGTGGGGTGGATCTCCAGACTGACAAACACATGGCCTAGTTGTCCCTGAACCAGACTATGGATCACGGTAAAGCCATTGACCTAGTAACCCTTGAACTGGATTGTGGGTTGCAATAAAGCCATATTGTCTGCCTCGGTGGGCCTAGGAATCCTTTCTGGTGAATGGTGAGATATACGGTAAAGCCAAGAGGTGGATTTCTCTCCGTTGGGCCTAGTAGTTTTGGGACGGGATGTATGGTAAATCCTGGAGAGTGTGTCTAGGTGTAGGGCCTATTGATCTCTGGATCAGACTGTCAATTACGGTAAAGCCTGACAGACTAGTAGGCACTCAAATTCCTCACAGTGTAGGTAGAGAACTCTGATGGCATCCATGTTTGTTGGTTTTTTTTGGTGTGTTCTATGAGTCCCACATTAATGCTTGGAATATGGCACAGGGGTTATTGGTTGCAGAGAGAGTTGGCTCAGCCAATCTATGGTCAGGTGGAATGTGGTAGTCCCATCTCCGATTGGTTTATTGCATTCATTAATGAGAAATCCATTCCCTTGATTTTCATGTGTAAATGTACTGATGTATATGTGGATTTTATGGCTGATATGTTTATGATATTTCTATCCCTATTATATTGGTTAAAAGTATGTTTTATGACAACAATTATGTATGGCTCTCAGCATGTTTTTACTTGTAAATGAATGGATAATGTATCTATGGCCTAATGGATGATAACACAACAAATGACATGAGGGAACAATGGTTCATAGCGATGCTCATATAAGTATGAGATCCCTACACTTAAATTATGGAAAATTTTAGGGGCCAATATTCATAGGTGGACTAATTTCCATGATTTTTCCAAAAAAAAGATCCGTCAATTTCCATTCTTTCTAAAAATGATTCACCCAATTTTTACAATATAAAATTATTTTACCTTAATAATTGCCACCATTATATAAAATATATATATATATAATCATTATAAATTTGAATAATTTTACAAATATATTTAATAAACATTTTATAGTTTGCATATTAGGGACTAATGAGATTCGCCAATATTTTTAAACTTCAAGATAATTTTCCATCCTTAAAATTTTCCTGCACTTAATTATTTTGTTTACACCTGTAGGTTACATGTTGATGATATGTTTGACGAAATTCCTGTCATGGCTAGTAGGGGTCTAGTTAAGGTCTTTTTCAACTTATTACTTTGGCATCATTGTTTTCCTATTCTTTTCCTAATATTAAGCTATCACTCCATTTTGGGCAGTGACCTACGCTCTAGGCCTGAAAAAGTGACTTAAATCATGGGGTCATTGGCACATAACTGGAAAATTGGTCCCTGGACGCTGGCACATAAGCCTATGAGGGCGAATTTGGGTTTCTGGATGTTTCCATGCCTATAGCATGAGAGGTTCTGAGGCCTAAGATGGTCAAAACGTCAGTGGGACCCAAGAGAAAGTTGTCTGAAGTATTGGATTGGTTTCTATGGGTCTTGAAGCTGATGTTGGATGACTATGTGTGATGTTTCCATTGATTCCACTTCCTTAAGCTCACATAGGAGGTCGAATCCAATCATAGTAGTCTCTCGTTGCATGTTTACCCTGGTTGGCTAGTTACTTGGGTAGATGTGGGAGGAGGGTGTTACGGAGTGGTATCAGAGCATGGTTCACCCCTTGGACTAGAGGGGAGATGTGCGTTGGTCATGCATGCATGTCAGTTGCATGTGTGTATTTACACTTGCATTCCATGTGCTTGTTTCATTTGTTGGATGATTGATTATGGTTGTAGTACGGTTGCCATGTTGAATTTCATGTTGATTTTGTGGAATGCATTTGTCATAAGTATATGACTGGTTACATACTGTTATATGTCAATTACATGTTTATATTATGTTGCCTACTTACATCCTTGTATGTTAGGCTACATTCTTGTAGATTTTATTACATGTATTAGTCTTGTAGGTTGATTACAAGAATTGATTGCTTATGTTCGACTACATGCGTTTATGCATAGGTGTAGTTGATTAGGCATTGCTTATGCATGTTGTTGGTTGATTGTGGCAATGTGTACAATGAATTAATGGTTGTTGTTATGCATGAGGTCATAGCATGCATTTTTTATATGGCCTTGCATTGATGATTGGACCCTAACTAGAACAATGTTTATGTGCTGATACATTTATTTTTGTATGTCTATGTGTTGTTATGTTTATGTTATACATGTATCACGCTAATTTGTTGACTTGGAAGACAAGGTATCCTCCCCGAATTATGCTAAGGTACATTGATTTAATGTGATTTTGTTTCTCTGACATATTATGCATTGCAAGAAAGATATCAAATGGCTAGCAAGGTGGTAGACTACATAGAATCTCCCTATGCATAAGATGAGAAGCATGGTGGAGGGCACACTTCTTATTTGTCAGATACATTGAGGAGCTTGAAGAAAGAGATAAGGAGTTGTAAGGCAGATAATGACCCGATCGACAAGGGCCGCTTCGGATCAGCCATGGAAAAGAGGGCAAGACTAATGGAGCATATGGCAGTGGATCTCTTGGTAGACACGGGTCAAATATATCTGATATGGTGAGAGATGGCAGGTTGTTGGAAACTTCGGATATGAGGGGTGATGAGTATAGGTAATATTCTAGTTCTAGTTCTGATAGACATCATGATCTTCATCATTATCATCCTTACATGAGGAGTGATAGGGATACTTGTCAAATGAATTCAAGAAAGAAAAACCACCTACTTTTGATGGAGATGTGAAGAAGCCGGAAGATGTAGAGGCTTGGATACTTGGGATGAACAAATTCTTTGAGTTGCATGAGCATAAAGATAACATGAAGGCCATAGTAGCTATCTTTAGCTTGAAATGTAAAGCAGACATCTGGTGGGAAAATGTTAAGCAGGTCAAAGACATAAGGACAGATGACTTGAGTTGACAGGAGTTCAAGAGGTTGTTCAAGAAGAAGTACTTATTAGAGAGGTATTATGACAATAAGGCCAAAGAATTCTATGAGCTAAAGATGGGACCAATGATAGATGAAGATACACGACCAAGTTTTTGGAGCTATTGAGGTATGTAACGTATCTTACCGATGAGAAGGCTAAATTTCAGAGATTTGTCAGTGATTTCCCATTAGCATTTAGAAATTGGATTGAGTATGACAAGCCTCGGTCACTTGAGGAAGTAATTGGGAAATTGAAGCATTGTTATGAACATTCAAAGTGCAAGAATGAATCTCAGCAAGTATGGAAGGGAAAAGATAAAGGTAGAGATAAGTGGAAGCCTGAGAGAACAACGAGAATGCAGATGGGAAAGAAAATATGGCACCGCAAAAGAAGTTCAATGCAGCTAGATAGGGACATGGGTCGCAGTAGCATAATAGAGGTGAGGGAACTAGTCGGTCGGAGTGTTGGACATGTGGAGAGGAGCACCTTAGGAGAGATTGTCCGTAACATCAGGGTGGGAGGCCTAAGTTATATAGTGCATAGGAAGCACAGACTGTGGGGGGTGTTGGGTAGATCATTCCTCGTATTTATGCAGCAGTGGACAAAAGATAGGAAGAACACCAGACATCTATCATTGAGATGGATGGTAGGCTTTGTGATTAAGTTATTTCTATTTTGATTGACCCTAGATCTAATTATAGCTATGTTAGTCCTAATTTGGTGGATAAGTGTGGTTTGAGTAAGGAATTGCATGTAGAGCCTTGGTTAGTGCAGTTGGCTACAGGTACAAAGAAGTGAGTGCATCATTGGGTAAGAGCTTATGCATTTGATTTGAATGGTATGCCTACTGCAACACATCTAAATGTACTACCATTGGGATCGTACAGTATGTTGTTGGGAATGGATTGGTTGTATCTTCATAGAACCAAGGTAGACATTTATGACAAAGCCATTGAGTGTGTTGATGACAATGGGGAACCAAGAGTCTTGCAGGGCAAGAAGAAATCCACATCAATTAGGATGGTGACAACTATGCAAGAAAAGTGTAACCACAGGAAAGGGTGTGTGTTATTTGCAGTGCACATTTCTAGTGATAATGATAAGGAGGTTGAGGATGTAGATGTGCTGAGCAGGTACCTAGTTTTGCAACAGTTTCAAGATGTATTTCCTGAGGACATTACAAAGTTGCAACCTCATAGGGAGGTAGAATTTTCGATTTAGTTAGTGCTAGGGGCAGCTCCAACATCAAAATCATCTTACAAGATGAGCACACCCGAGTTGGTTGAGTTAAAGTTCTAGTTGAAGGAAATGTTGGACAAGGGATACATTAGGCCAAGTGTATCACCTTCAGTTGCACCGATATTGTTTGTGAAGAAGAAAGGTGGTACTCTCAGACTATGCATCAATTACAAGTAGTTGAACAAAGTGACCATCAAGAATGGGTACACTTTGTTGAGGATTGATGACTTGTTCGATCAACTGAAGGGAGAAGCAGTGTTCTCGAAGATTGATCTGAGATCTGGATACCATCAGGTATGTATCAAAGAGTAGGACATTTACAAGACAACATTCTGGAACAGGTATGGGTATTATGAGTTCATTGTTGTTCCATTTGGCTTGACTAATGCTCCATCTACATTATGTGTTTGATGAATAGTGTGTTGCGTCCATATTTGGATAAGTTTTTTATTCTGTTCATTGATGATTTACTAGTATATTCTAAAAATGAGGAAGAGCATGTCGAGCATTTAGTAGCAGTGTTGAGGTTGTTGAGGGAGAATCAATTGTATTCCAAGCTCAACAAGTGTAGTTTTTGTCAAATTGAGGTGCAATACTTGGGGCATTTTGTCTCTATGGAAGGCATTTCAGTAGATCTAAAGAAGATAAGGGCCCTCATGGAGTGGGTAGCTCCTAAGAGTGTGGATGAGGTGAGATATTTCATGGGTTTAGTAGGCTATTATAAGAGGTTCATCAGGAACTTCTCGCAGATTTCTTACCCTATCACCTCATTGCAAAGGAAAAATAAGAAGTTTGAATGGACAAAAGAGTGTGAGGCTAGCTTTTAGCAACTTAAGAAGTTTTTGACATATGCACCAATGCTACAAATGGCAGATCCAAACAAAGAGTTTGTGGTATGCACAAATTCTTGCGAGAGAGGGCTTGGTGGAGTCCTTATGTAGGATGGATAGGTGGTATGCTATGAGTCTCGGAAACTAAACGAGCACAAGCATAACTACCCAACACATGATTTGGAGTTAGCAACAATCATACATGCATTGAAGATGTGGAAGCACTATCTCCTTGGTAGGAGGTTTGTACTGATGAGTGATCATATTAGGTTGAGGTATTTGTTTGACTAGCCGAATCTAAACACCAAGTCGACTAGATGGTTGGCCATGATCATAGAGTTTGATTTCGAGATCAGGTACATCAAAGGTAAAGAGAATAGGGTGGCATATGATCTCAATAGATAGGTACAAGTAAATCACTTGGAAACTATGAGCTCCTATGGGACAAATCTATAGGATAAGATCTTGCAAGCAGGTTAGTAGGATGTCAGGTATATGGAGATTGTGAATAGATTACAACAAGGTGTTGGTATAGGTACAAGTGATAGTACAGGTATAGGTGTAGGTATAGGTACATGTAGTGGTACAGGTACTGGTGGCAGTACAGGTATTGGCATAGGTATTGGTACAGTTACAGGTGCAGGTGCACAAGGTATGGATTATTATCTTATAGTAGATGGATTGGTTAGGTTCCTAGATAAGACATATGTACCAGATAACTGTGAGCTCAAGAAGGTGATCTTGAGAGAGTTTCATGCAAAACCATATTCGGGTCACCCAGGTTATTAGAATACATTGACAACAGTGAAGAGATTTTACTATTGGCCGAATTTGAAGAAGGATGTAGTAGAGTTTGTGGCAAGGTGTTTTGACTGTCAACGAGTGAAAGTAGAGTGTAAACATCCAGGTGGACTATTAGAGCCGATCGTAATTCCAAAATGGAAATGGGAGGTTATTTCCATGGATTTCATCACAGGGTTTTTGAAGACAGTGAGACAACATGACTCCATCATGGTTATCATGGACAGGTTGACAAAGGTTGCACATTTCATTCCAGTGAAGTCTACATTCTCAGCTAGCGATGTAGCACATGTATTCATCAGAGATGTGGTTAGGTTGCATGGTATTCCAAAGAAGATTATGTGAGATAGGGATGTGAAGTTCACTTCCAAGTTCGGAAGGAGTTATTTGCAAGTTCAGGCATAACGTTGGCCTTCAATACAACTTATCATCCATGGACATATGGACAAATAAAGAGGGTCAATAGGATATTGGAGGACATGTTGAGGATGTATCTGATGCATAAGTTGTGGAAGTGGGAAGAGTATCTTCATTTGGTAGATTTATCATACAACAACAGTTATCAGGAGTCATTGAGGATGAATCCTTTTCAGGCATTGTATGGGCGGAGTTGTAACACTCCTATCAATTGGAGTGATCTGGTTAGCAGGGTATTGATTGGACAAGATATGTTGGCAGACATGGAATAGGAAATGCAGGGGATCAAGAAGAATCTAAAGGCAACACAAGATAGGCAGAAGATTTATGCAGATCGAAACAGGTTGTTCAAGGAGTTCCTGGTTGGGGAACATGTGTATTTAAGCATCAAACCAAAGAAGAGCTCCTTGTAGATTGGATCATGTGCCAAGATGACACCACCGTTTTGTGGACCCTTCATTATCATTGAGAGGATTGAGACAATAGCCTATCGAATTGCACTACCTTCGACAATGAAATTCCATGATGTTTTCCATGTTTCATTGCTTAAGAAGTATATTAAAGATGTTGATCATGTGATTGACTGGTTTGTATTGCCGGTGGAACCAGATGGAGAATTCCAGTCGAAGCCTCAGTGCATATTGCAAAAAAAGGTGCTCATGCTCCGGAACCGAGAAATCGAGCAAGTTAAAGTGAAATGGAAGCACTTTGGGACCGATGAACCTCCATGGGAGATGATGGATCATATGTGAGCTATGTATCCTTCCTTGTTTGTTGGTTGAGGACAAGCAACCTTCATATGGTGTTTTGGTACATGCTTTGAAATGGTGTTTTGGTACATGTTTTTATATGGTGTTTTGATATATGTTTTGATATGATGTCTTGGTATATGTTTTGGTGATATTGTTGTATGTACATATGTATATGGATGTAAATAGCGCCATGAGATGTGTTATAAATTTCCACTAAGCGGTATGGGTGTCATGTCATTATGGTTATGTTTTCATGTTACTATGCTATCATGTGGTTATGTTATCATGATGTTATGATTTCATGTGGGTTGGCACTCAACAAGATGATCACTGTAAATACTGTAATGAGCTATGTTATAAAACTCCAATATGCGATATGTTGTCGTGATGTTTTTCTTTTGAGAAGGTCCTTCATTGTAAATACTGCATCAAACTATGTTATAAAGCTCCATGAGCAGTATGTCTTCTTTCAACAGGGTGTTGAGGTATAAGTGTGATTGAACGCCGAGGATGGTGTCCCCCAAGGGGGAGGGTTCCATAATAGCCTTGGTGAAAATTCCATGTAATAAAAGTTAAAAACAATAACCACGGTTGAAGGGACACTTATTCTAACCTGAATGTTAGGCAAGACATATTAGGGGGTGTTCATTTGGTTGTTTGTGGATAAGTAAACTGGCAAAGCAAATGGCTATGGCTTTGGAAAGGAAAAATGGTATTTTGGCACAATTATTTATGAAAATAATGGAAATTAGGAGAAAAAGGAGGTGAAAGGTCATAGGTTTCATGTGAGGAGGAAAACGAAGGAAAATAATGTAAAATGAGGAAAATAGAGGCCTCATTCATAAAAAGGCTTCTGAGAATCAGTTGGTAACCTTTTGTCACTTTAGCTTTGGAGAGCTCTCTCATTATTCTCTCTCTCTCTCACACACTCTTGGACACTTAGAGTTTCTTGGAGCACTTTGGCATTGGAGCAAGAAAGGCAAAGAAGGCAAGAGGAAACAAACATCAAGTAGGGAAAGGCAGGATCAAGTAGCTACAACAAGCTTCATTGTAGGTATCGACTTGCATGTGTATTTTCCTTGGTAGATTTTGCATGCATGGTATTGCATGTGGTTCTTTTCTATCATGGCATAGGTTTTTCCAGGTGTGACAGTGTTTTTCAGCCTAGCCTTGCCATTTCCTGATAGCTTTGATGACATGGGTTTCTCATATTCAGTTAATGTGGGATGGCTAGATGGATTCAAAGCTGAGTTGGGTGGATCTTGAAACTGAAAAACACATGGCCTAGTGGTCCTTGAATCGGACTATGGATCATGGTAAAGCCACTGGCCTAGTAACCCCTGAACCCGATCGTGGGTTGTGGTAAATCCACATTGTGTGCCTCGGTGGGCCTAGGAATCCTTATCGGTGAATGGAGGGATATACGGTAAAGCCAAGAGGTGGATTTCTCTCTGTTGGGTCTAGTAGTCTCGGGATTGGATGTATGGTAAAGCCTGGAGAGTGTGTATTGGTGTAGGGTCTAGTGATCCCTAAATCAGACTGTGAATTACAGTAAAGCTTGAGAGATTAGGAGGCACTCAAATTCCTCACAATATAGGTGGAGAACTCCGGTGGCATCCATGCTTGTTGGTGTTTTTTGTTGTATTCTACAAGTCCCACATTCATGCTTGGAATATGGAATGGGGGTGATTGGCTACAGAAAGACTTGGCTCAACCTATCTATGGTTGGGTGGAATGTGGTAGTCCCATCTTCAATTGGTTTATTGCATTCATTAATGAGAAATTCATTCCCTTGATTTTCATGTGTAAATATATTGATGTATATGTGGATTTTATGGTTGATATGTTTATGATATTTTTATCCCTATTGTATGTTTTATGTCAACAACTACGTATGTCTCTCAGCACGTTTTTACTTGTAAATGAATGGATAATCTATCTATGGCCTAATAGATGATAATGCATCAAATGACATGAGGGAACAATGGTTCATAATTATTCTCAGATAAGTATGAGATCCCTACACTTAATTCTGTTGTTTACACCTGTAGGTTACATGTTGATGATATGTTTGACGAAATGCCTGTCATGGCTAGTAGGGATCTGGTTAAGGTCTTGTTCAAATTATTCCTTTGGCATCATTGTTTTCCTATTATTTTACAAATCTTAAGCTATCACTCCATTCTGGGCAGTGATCTGGGCTCTGGGCCTGAAAAAGTGGCTTAGATCCCAAGGTCGTTGGCATAAAGCTAGCAAATTGGGTCCTTGGGTGTTGGCACATAAGCCTATGAGAGCGACTTTGGGTTTTTGGATGTTGTCATGCCTATAGCATGAGAAATATTAAGGCCTAAGACGGTCAAAACTTTAGTAGGACCTAAGGGCAAGCTGTCTGAAGTATTGGATTGGTTTCAGTGGGTCTTGAAGCTGATGTTGGATGATTGTGTGTGATGTTTCCGTTGATTCCACTTCCTTAAGGTCACATAGGAGGTTGAATCCAATCATAGTAGCCTCTCGTCACATGTTTACCCCAGTTGGCTAGTTACTTGGGTATATGTGGGAGGAGGGTGTTACAAATATGAGGGAATATAGGTTATTCAATCCTATTTTTAAAGATGTATTCTTTCAAAGAGCTATCCCGCTTTGATGAGCAATTTGACCCAACAAATTCTCCTACTTCTCCCATTGATTGTCTTGCATAATGAAATGTTGATCACACTAAAATTTTTATCTATAAACAATAGGAAAAAATTTAGGGGTTAATATTTGCAAATATTTTCCATATTTTTTCCAAAAAGAAGATTCACCAATTTCCATTTTTCTAAAAGTGATTCACCCAAATTTTATAGGATAAAATTATTTTTCCTTAGAAATTCCTAAAATTTGATATAGACTATATAAAATCATTATAAATTTGAACAATTTTGTAAAAGTATTGACAAACATTTTATAGTTTGCATTTTAGGGACTACTAATATTTGCTAAGGTTTCTAAATTTAAATATAAATTTCCATCCTAAAATTTTCCTTGGTGCATAACAAGGAGTTGTTGAATTTATGTTGTTGAAGATTGCCTATAAATCACAATACCAGAGCTAAAAATCAGTGGAAAGAAAATATTTTGGGAGCTAAAAATCCATTATAGGAAAACTTTTTATCAAAATCAAATGAAAATATGCAACTTGAACTAGAACAACTTAATCAAGGACATAATTTGAGAAGGATCCTTTGTGAATGAAAAAAGCTTAATAGATATGGTTATGAGACTTGACTAATTTCCACTATGTTACCACTAACCAAAACCATACTTGTTCACAAGCAAGTGGTGTTTGTCTTTTGAGGCACACCATTTTAGTTGATCTACAACAATATTCTAATGCTATATGTATACTAGAATGGGGTGTTGCCATCGTAAAAGTGTTTTATTCCTAGCTCAAGAATAAGAATCATACATGGGATCTCATTCATTTTCTTAAGGGATGAAAACTAGTCCATCATAAATGGGTATACATAACCAAATATGTAACAAATGGCTCTATTGACAAGCATAACACACATCTTGTGGCCAAGGGATTTTCACACTTTAAAAGTGTTGATTATGCTTAGACCCTTGTTCACGTTGCCAAGATGGATTCCATATGTATAGTTATTTCTCTTGTTGTCTCCCAAGGCTAGTCAATCTGTTAGATGGATTTGAAGAGCACTTTTCTACATGGTGATTTGCGTAATCAAATTTACATGGAGCAACTTCTTGGTTTTGTGCAATATTTTTCACTTGTTTATAGACTCCAATGTTCATTGATATGAAAATATGGATAATCTTTTGAGTTCTTTATTTCCATCATTGTCATTTGGATCCTGTAGTATACACTAAGAAATAGGATGTTAATCTCTTGATTCTAGTTTTTTATGTGGGTTATTTAATTCTCACATACAACTCTTCATCCATAATTCAATGTTCAACAAGCTAAGGAAGTAGATTAATATGATAGACCTTGGTTATTTGCATTATTTTCTTGGTTTGTAAATCCTTCAATTTTTAGAATGGATCTCCATAAGTATGTACTTGATTTACTCCAAGGTTTTGGCATGGTTGATCACAAGCCTATGCCCACTCCACTTTGGTGAGGTGTTACATTGTCTACTAGCTTTTCTTCAACATGAGTTAATCATTTACTAAGTAAGAAATTGGTTAAGAGTCTCCTTTATTTGACTCATACTAATATTTCTTTTGCAAGTGGCCTTCCCTCTTGGTTTTCTCAAGATGCTCATGAGAATCATTGGAATACAACAAAATGTGTTTTAAGGTACATTCAAGGTACTACCAATTTTGACATTGAATACACCTCTAGTGCTTCTTACATTGTAGGTTTCATTGACCTAGATTATGATGGTTTAATTGATGATCAAAAGTCTACATCTAATTTTGTTTATCGCCTTGGTTCTACTCTTATTGCTTGGTCTTGAAAGAAGTAGCCAACAATTGCATTATCTTTTGTAGGTGGTTCTTTGGTTTTGACAATTGATAAGATAGTTTTGTCTTTAGTCATATCACCTCACTACTCTTTGGTGTGATAATCAAAATGTGATACACATTACTTAGAATGAAGTTGAGCATCATTAGACAAAACACATTAAGATCCACACGCACTTCATTTGGTAAGTCATCTAGATTGGTATTCTCATTGTGGAGTATTTCTTGTTCAAGTGCAAGATACTAACATTTTCACATAGCCTTTCACATTATCTCATTTTCTTCAATTTTGATCAATGCTTAGGGTGATGAAAATTGTCTCTACGGGGGTCGCTTGAGTCCTCATTCCCTAACCTGTTTTCTATGATTTCTCTTTCTTTTGAAAATGAAATTTTTGCGTGCAAGCTTTTCTCTTTTTCTCTACTTATAAGAGTTTATACTTATATATTAACAAGCCTAGTTGCCATAACCCATTTTTTTTTTTTGTTTTTCACTATGTTTCACTTAAGGAAGTATGTTAGTAAAGAACTATAAGTCAACAATTCATAGTTTCAAGCTTATATAGATGAGTGAATATTTATCAAAGTAATATAAATGTTGATTACCAATCAATGACCTTTCTTAAATGTTAGGTTTTTTTCTCTTATCTATTTCAATACAACAAATATTATAGATGTAGACTTTTGTCCATTTCTCTACTTATGAGAATTTAAACTTATATATATTAAACCTTATTGCGATATTTTTATTTTTATTTACTGTATATAATATTAATAAATAATTATAAACCAACCATCCATAATTACAATCTTATATTAACCCACGATTCTTTATCAAAGTATAATTTCCAACAACTAACCAGCGACCTTTTTGAAATGTTAAAGTTTCTCTTATATATTCCAATACATTAAATCCTGTAAATATAGATTTTTCTCTTTTTATAAAAATGCGTCCTTTAGTTTTTCAAAGATGCTCTTTTCTCAATATCTTCCAAAACTCGTATTTTCCCATTCATATTATATGTATTCAAACATTGCTATCACCCACTTCATTCATATCTCAGAATACAAGGATGGGAGAGAATCCTTATCTGAGCAAATTACTTTGGAAGGGACTTGATTCTGTATAAGCCAAGATCATTCTGGTTTTTCGGTTCTCCTTTCGTTTTGTCTTTGGTGAGGTTTCCATTTCGATTTGCATTTGCTTCTGTGTAATCCAAGATGGTAACAGTAGAAGGAACAGCTAATGGAGATTGATATTTAGATAATACTTTAGATGGTTGTTGCCTTGGTGTATCTGAGCTTAAGAGCTTAAGATGGAACCTAATTTTGTATCAGCTAAGATCATTCTGGTTTCAGCTCTCCTTTTCATTTTGTCTTTGAGGTTGTCTCAATGTCAATTTGCATTTGCTTCTGTGTATTCCAAGATGATAACAGCAGACCAGGAGAAGCAACAGCTCATGCAGATTGATATTTCTTCACTTCTGGCTTTCAAAAGGAGTATTCTCTCTGATCCATATCATATGCTCGATAATTGGAATCCTGCAGTCACGCATGTGTGCAATTGGACAGGAATTTCTTGCACTACGGGGCTTTTCAGAGTTAACAGACTCAATCTGGCAGGAAGTGGCCTTGTAGCTCGCAGCGTGAGTGCGGAACTGGGAAATCTTAGTGGCCTGCAATATCTGGATCTTTCGGTAAATTCGTTCACTGGTCGAATTCCTCCAGAGTTGGGAAAGCTTGACAAATTAGAGGGACTGTCTCTGTTCTTCAACAATATTACTGGCAGCATTCCTTCGCAACTTGGCATGCTTAAGAATCTAGAGTCACTCTCTCTATCTAGCAATGCCTACCTTTCTGGGAACATTCCCCCGGAGCTAGGTGGACTCGGGCGGCTGAAAACTCTTTCTCTTTTTCTCACCAATTTAAGCGGAAATATTCCACCTGAATTAGGGCAGCTGTCTAGTTTGGAAATCATGGACATTTATAAGAATACGTTGAGTGGAAACATCCCCAAGGAATTAGGGCAGCTGAAGAATGTGAGGAGGCTTTACTTGTGGGGTAACAGGCTCTCCGGAAGCATTCCAAAGGAGTTGGGTGGGCTTACCAGTTTGGAAGATTTTACAGTGTCTGTAAATAACCTTAGCGGTAGTGTTCCTGAAGAATTGGGAAATCTGAGCTCCCTGAAATATATTTACATGTCTGTAAATAATCTCAGCGGAAGCATTCCAAGGGAGTTTGGACGGTTAAAGAATCTTACTTATCTTTGGGCACCCGCAAATCAGCTGTCTGGAAGTATTCCTGTCGAGTTAGGGCAGCTAAGCCATTTGGAGATGTTGCTTTTGAATGATAATGACCTAAGCGGACCCATTCCCGCCGAGTTGGGGCAGCTGAAGAGCTTGCAAGCTCTCGACCTGGAATCCAATCAGCTCTCTGGAAGAATCCCCAGTGAATTAGGAGGACTCGCCAGTTTACAAAACCTCTTCCTCTGCTACAACGAACTCAGTGGAGCCATTCCTCAAGAGCTGCAGCAGCTTACAACCTTGGAGCAGCTTCTGCTCAACAATAACCATCTCACTGGAACCATACCTTCAGGATTGGGTCAATTGAAAGCTCTGCAGGGTCTCATCGTAGGAAATAATAAGTTGTCTGGATATATACCTGCTGAGCTTGGGCAGCTGAGAAACTTGCGAACTCTTTCTCTGGCTCTCAATAACTTGTCTGGAAGTATTCCCAAGGAACTTGGCCAGTTGAGTAGTTTACAGAGTCTTCATCTATATAAGAACCAGCTCTCAGGAAGGATCCCCTCACACCTCAGCAATCTAAGCAATCTTGTAGAATTGTCTCTGGGAAATAACTACCTGTCTGGAGAGATACCAGAAGGGCTTTCTATGCAGGTTCCCAATCTCCAGTCACTAAGCTTACAGAAAAATAATCTAAGTGGCTCAATACCTTTGTCCTTGTCACTTCTCAGCGGCCTAAGTTACTTGGATCTATCAAGCAATAGATTATCTGGTCTGTTTCCTCCGATATTGGCCAATTGCTCCAGCTTGAGTTATGTAGCTATTGACAATAATTTATTGGAAGGACGAATCCCTCCTGAGATTGGGTTATTGAGAAACCTTTCGGTATTGTCTCTCTCAGCTAACTACCTCACCGGAAGTGTTCCTGCTTCATTTGGAAATCTGAGTAGCTTATTGTATCTGAACTTGGGCCACAATCGTTTGATTGGTACAATACCTGCAAGTTGGAAGGGCATACAGAGTTTGCACTTGGTATCATTGGAACATAACCAGTTGACAGGGTTTCTTCCAGAATGGATCTGGAAATTCAAGGATTTGCACGTGCTCAGTTTCTCCAATAATTTGTTTTATGGAGAGATTCCCACCCAAGTATCTGAATTGCAAGCTCTCTGGACAACACCCGATCCATCAGAGGCAGGCTCTCAGGACGAAACTCTGTGGGGAAGTTTTGATGCGCTGTCTGCTAATGGTTTCACTAGCTCCGACAAGACTGATGCTACCTTCAACTTCAAGGGGCAGGAACAAAATTTTCAACGTCTTTATTTATCTGAGGGTTTCATCGACTTGTCAAACAATAGGCTAAGCGGTAGAATTCCTTCACAGTTTGAGTTGCTCAAAGGCCTCAGGAGTTTAAATATATCCAGCAATAAGTTGACAGGACATATTCCCCCAGAACTTGGGAATCTTCCCATTTTAGAATCACTGGATTTATCAAGGAACGCGTTGGACGGTCGAATCCCGCAGGAGCTCATCAAGATAAACTCCCTAGCAATTTTGAATCTCTCCTATAACAATCTCTCTGGCTCCATTCCCACAGGTACGTTGCCATTATATCTTATTTTGTTTTTTGTTGAGAGGGCAGAGTGTGTCTTATTTTGTTTTTTGTTTTAAAAGTACCGCAATTAAGTACATAGTTATTACAATAATATTTCTCATTATCATATCACTGATTTTGTGTGCTCTACCACAACTGCTCTACCCAACAACCCCAACATAACTCCACTTAACATTATATCTCCCAAATTTATGGCCATAACTTTAATAGTTTTGAGATATCACATACTGCTGGTTGAATTTTATGTTTGTTTAGATATACATGATTGTGTGCTCAAAATTCAGATTATTGTGTGTGGACACAGGCCGTCAATTCAATACTTTCGATAATTCTTCTTACTTAGGCAACACCAAGCTTTGTGGTTCTCCTCTCTCCAAAACTTGCAGATCAGGGTCATCCTTATCAAATAGAACAATTGGGTTTTCTGTGTTGAAGGGAAGTACTGCTGAAAAAAGAAACCTAATAATCGCAGCGATCACCATAGCTTCAGCGATCATCATCATCATCATCGTGGGGGTTGCCATTTGTTGGATGCGGCGTTCTGCCGCTTCTGGTTCTGCAAATTTGGAGATGTGTTATTTTGAAGAGCCTCTATTAAAGGTGAGCGAGAAAGATATATGTAAGATAACAGAAGGATACAGCGAGAGAAATATCATCGGCAGGGGTGCCTCAAGCACCGTGTACAAAGGGCAGCTTGTTAATGGGATGACAGTGGCAATCAAGAAGCTCAAAGTTGAATTAGAAGAAGAGGCCCAACGCTGTTTTATGGCAGAGTGCAAGACACTGGGTAAGATCAGGCATCGGAACCTTGTGAAAATTATGGGTGTAATTTCCAATTGGGATGTCAAAATCCTTATACTCCAATTCATGCCCAATGGTAGTTTAGACATGCATTTGCACGGGAACTCTACTCAGCTCGACTGGGCGACCAGGCTCAGAATTGCTATGGCCGTTGCAGAGGCACTGATGTATTTACACGAAGAATGTGGAATCGGGGAGATTGTCCACTGTGATATTAAGCCCAGCAATATTCTTCTAGATGAAGAGTTTGAGGCGCACATCAATGATTTTGGAATTGCACGGTTAATCGATCCACAGCTTCGCGGCAGCACGCTTTCAACCACGCTGAGAGGCTCCATAGGTTACATCGCACCTGGTAATGCAAGCATCTTTATTATTTGATAGTACATTTACAAGAGAATTTACCACAGTTTTCCTCTTCCAAAACGGTCGAGGTTTAAAATCCCATATTGGATTCCTCTTCGGAACCAAACTTCCACAAAGATCGATGTTTCAAATCCTAAATTGGAATCATCTTCAGAATATACGTTTGAATCCCAAACTGGATTCATCTTCGGCACCAAAAGTGTGGAATGAGTTGTTTGACATTAGACTTTTGAGAGATTTTGCTACCATGTTCATCTTCCATAAAGGTCGATGTTTCGAATCCCAAAATAGTTTGAATCCCAAACTGATTCATTTTTGGCGCCAAAAGTTTGGAATGATTGGGAGGTTTTGCTACCATGTTCATCTTCATCTTTCATAAAGGTCGATGTTTCGAATCCCATAACTGGTTTCATCTTCTGGACCAAAAACTGAATTCATTTTTGGATCCAAAACTTTTTATTCCAAAAATGAATCCAGCTTGACATTCTAAACATCGACCTTTATGGAAGATGAACATTGTAGCAAATTCTCCCCCAAGAAATCTACTATTAAACAACCCATCCCACAGAGCTTGTCATCTTTATTATTGTTACTAATCAAATGGTATATAACGATCTGATGTTGTTTGACTGGTAACGATCTGATGTTGTTTGACTGGTATCATCACCTGCAGAATTTGCGTACAGCCAAAAGGTTTCAGCGAAAGGAGATGTTTACAGTTATGGAGTGGTGCTGCTTGAAATGGTTACCAGAAGATCTCCCAACACTTTCAATGAAAGTGAAGCACAGAGCTCGAGTTCCAGTTCAAGTTCGTTGGTTGAATGGGTGGGTGGTTTGTATCCGGAGAGACTGATGCACGAAGTAGTCGATGATGCCCTCAAAGTCAATGCCACACCACTCACCACCCACCAAATTGATTCAGTTGTTAAACTCGCTCTTAGCTGCACTCACCTTACTCCTGACAGACGCCCTTCCATGAGGGAAGCCTTATCAACTCTGAGTAAAATAAGCCATAACACTGCCGCAGCACCATACAAGTAAGATACATAGCAAAAGTTACACTGTACCTGTCCTCTTCTTTCTACAGTTTGTACCTTCTATGTTGAGATACTAGACTCTTGCCAACTTGAGGTGATGGTTGATGAAAAGTGGACAAACAGGGAAAAGTACGCATGGTTCCAATTTCCAAGCTTCTCTACCAGGGCGTGTTTTGGGAAGCAGTGCAGTTCTAAGTATTAAAAAAAAGGTTGAGCCAATTGCAGAAGTTATTCTCATAAGAAGGGTATTCAAGAGTACATACTTTTGATAATAACGTTCAATTATAGACATAATTATTCAGTCCAATGGGCATGATCTGGCCGCTGTGAGGGCACCACCTGTTACAAATTTGAGGACCAAATCTGATGACTGTGAAGATACCACGTGCCACAAATCCGAAAACTATATTCAGCAAAAAAAAATCAGGGGCAAAAAAAAGAAAAGGAAAAAAAAGAGAAAAGAAAAGAAAAAAGAGTTAGTAGTTTTGTGTCACAAATACGAAGGCTATATTTAGCAGATGTCATAGATTAGTAAAGCAAAAAGAAAAAGAAAAAAAAAAAAATAGTTTTGATACAATGTATCAATATTTTAACAATATTCATAATAAATATTGTAATAAAATATGTAATGCATTTTTGTTTAGTATGTTAGTATATAAAGTTTTTTTTTTTAGGTTAATTTGTATATTGTTAAATTTAATTAAAATGTTTTATAGTTAAATGTTTAATATTTAGAAAATTTTATTATAATTTAGTTTTTAATTTTATTAGTATTATGGAAATAAAATGTATTTTTTTATTTGGAATAATTTTTAATATAAAATTTATTTTTTTTTAATCAAAATATATTTTATAGATTTAAAAAACCAACTTTAACTAAATAAAAAATTATCTGCTAGAAACTTTACAAAAGATTTATAAATATCACAAATACAAAATGTAAATAATAAATTATAATACAAACAATGTCAAAACTTTTTTCAAGGAATACATTATAAATTAATTTTATAGATTTTTATTTTCTATAAATAATAATGCTTTTTATTTTTTCCCTTTCAATGAGAAATATTGTATGGAGACTGTAATTTATAAATACTTTACAGTCTCCGATAGAAGAGATGGATAAGTAGTTTAATATCAAAAATGCACTTAATTTTATTGATTTTATTTATTTTTTTATTAGAGATATTAATGTTTTTTTGCGGTAAAAAATATTATAGATATTTTGTGGTGTTTTATAGAAGCAATAAGTAAATAGTTTAATATCAAATAAGTAAGTAGTTTTTTGTCTCATAAATAAAGAGGTCTTATACACCAATTTGGTCTCTGGCTTGGCTTGGCCTTAATCTTAAAATTAGATGATAATAATAATATCAAATGTATCTGTTAAATTTATATTATCCAGAGGTATGGTAGGAGTGAAAGCCTATTCCTTTAGGGACCACGAATAAGTTATTCCAAGTGGTGTGGTTTTCCTCAATTATTATTGGCTCAACAATACCTTGTGCATGTCTACCCAAGCCTTTTCCTTCATAGCCCATCTTGGACATTAGCTTGGAACCTATGCCTCTAGTATGTTTTTCAAAAAAACCAATATAAGCATTCTTAGAGGAATTCAAAGACAAACTGGAAATATTTACCTCTTCTTCAAGCTAATTCTTGTCCAAGGCTTCTTGTGCAACAAAGAGCTATGCCTCCAGCTCGTGCATCCTTTCCAAGTTCATATTTGCAATATGAAGTTGCCTCTCCATTTCTTGCAATTTGTCAGAAAGCATCTGCTTCTCTTCCTCCACGGAAATCAACTGCTCTCTAAGTATGCTACTCTTCCTTCCATCCTCATACATTTCTATTACCATATCCATCATGGTGGCCAAGTCTTGCTTCATGTCTTCATCAAAGACTTTTGTGAAGAAAAAAGAATTTGAGGACTCACTTATAGAAGTAGTCATTATGCCAATGAACAAAAGAACTTCAAGCAAGATTAACAAAGAGCTTATCCAAGCAACCTTTTGCAAAAAACCTCTTGTGCTTCAAGGATTACTTTGAGTTCCCCTGGGATAGAAGAATGGCTTCAACCCTTCTTCCTTTTTGTCCATCCTGGACTGAGCTATCAATAACTTTCCCTTCACCTTTGTAAACTCACATAATAGTCAGTCTGCAACCAAGCATACAATCAACCTCTGATTGTTTAAACACCTTTCAAACAAGCAATCTTTGCTCTGTCAATCAAGCATTCTGATATAACCTTCTTTGAAGGTTTGTTTACCCAATCTCAAGCTCTAATACCACCTGATCTGAAAATGGGGCACTAAAGGCTTCTTGTGAACTTACAAGAACCTCTCCCACTTCCAAAGCTTAAATTATTCCCAAGCCTTTATGATTAACCAAATGTAGAATTAATAATGCTTGAAAATAGGTGTATGCATGTGTTTATTTTTTACTGTTTATGTGCTTTAAATTGTTGTTTATGTTGATATAACATATATATAGTAGTAAACAATGCAGCCATAAAACAAACACATAAGACAACAATTTAATTAGGAGTTCACCCAAAACTCTTGGGCTACGTTTTCGTGAGCTCTTCTCAACTCGACTAGGCTCTCTAGGATTATGGCAAAGTCCTTTTACAAGCTCTGCTGCTCAACTCCATTGGTTTACACAGAACACAATGGGTTTAGACACCATCTTATCCCTGGCTCTGAAGCTCTCGACTCTCTGGCCCTCGACTCTGGCTCTGGCTCTCGGCTTTGGCTCTAGCTCTGGCTCTAGCTCTGGCTCTTCGACTCTGGCTTCTCTAAGCTCTCAGCAGTCCGCTTGACCTCCAAGTAACTTTCTCACCAACTTTCCGCTCTCTGATTTTCCACTTGACCTCCAAGTGACTCCAAGGCTCCCTCAGCTGCTCTGCACATTAACTTTCACTCTCTCTACTCTCTTTTTTTTCTCAATTGAGCTCTCTGCCTCCTTTGAGGTACTTTTCTGGCTTTTCGGCTATCCCACCCATTTCTTTATATATCATCATCTCTCTGTGCCTCTACGACTTCTCTGCTCTTTATCAGTTCCACTGGCCATCTAGCTCTATGGCTCTGTGGCTTCAAAATGCATCATTGCCTGAAAAAATGCTCGCTTGCAACATGGCGTGAGGATCTGGAGCAATTACAGAGGTTTCGAGACCTTCTCTTAGGCAAAAACCTGAAAATGGAGAAAATTTCATTACACAGAGATTTCTGGAAAATACACTATCGAACATGAAATTCCATTCAATTGCCCCTAAAATCCCTATTGGGTCCGCCATTAGGTAGCATATTGCATCGCATAAGTGTTTTGGGTAAAATACCAAATACACAGGAAATATGTGAAAAACCTGACAGAACTCTTTCTATCGCACTTGAAAATTTATCGCATCCACCCTATAATCATATCAGGTCCGCATTTGGCCGCTATTGTAAGCCCCACCATTGAACTACGAGATCTCTGATCCAATGGTCAATATGCGATTTCGAGTGGCTTAAGGGTGCAGAGGTTACCGGCCCGAAAATGTGGTTTTCCTCTCTCCTCTGCCAGCCACACATCGTTCATTGTATGGGATCGAGTGGAGCTGGCCCAATACCATTTACCACTTGAGGCCTGCCCAAAATCCCGCTTACGGAACTCAAATTTTATAAATCGCTCCTATAATTCCCCTTCAGGTCTGACTTTATCGCTTCAAGTGTCTTTCCTTTGTATTTTGGTTTTTACATCAAAACACGTTTATACACAGAAAATTCCCTTTATGGCAGAGCTCAAATGTTATAAAGTCGTGCTTATAAATTCGTTGGGTCCATCATGTTATCGCCCCTTTATATCGCTGCGACACGACATTGCAATGCCATGTATCACAATCACAAGTCGCATTGGCCCGAGGGTCCGTCCCTTGTCTCATGCCATCGCTAATGCCGATCTTCTGATATTGGCTATCGCAATATCACATCAGCTCGGGGTCCTTACATTATGTCAGGTGCATGTGCCTATCTCTGACCCGATATGTGGGGGTCGGCAATCGAGGTCTCTTCCGCCTCCGCTTAAGTCCACCTCTTAAACCATCTCCGATGTGATTTCCCTTTATAAGGGTTTTTTTTTCCATTTTTAGGGGATCTTGCCTCTTTTTCCAAAGAACAAAGGGAAACTTCTTTCTGCAATAACTTTTGCATCCTAAGTCCATTTTTGCCCATTCAAGTTGCAGTGGATTCAGAATGAAAATATCTCTACCATGGGGCTATTTCCAGGAACCTCCTTGGACTTTCATTTTCCTTTGTGAGGAACACTTAGACTTAGAAGTCTATCCAAAATCCATTTTGGATCACTTCAAGTTGGCAACTAGAACCTCAATCCAATTAAATATGGTACCATGAAAACAATCCACAACAGTCTGCATCTAAGCCTTAGTGAGAAAATGTAAATATGCACTACCACATAACCGTGCAACACTAAACTTGATGGACTTCAAAGGAATCTGAGCTATGGTCTTGATATCAATCCAGACATCTTTGAGAGTAGCCCCATCAGTACAATATTGTATCAAATAGGTAGCATTGGTCTCACCACCGCACCTATGGCCATACAGGTTGATTTCCTCCCCACAACATGGAAGTCCACTCTAGAAGTGAATGTCATCAGCAATGATGACAATTCTATGGTCTCCAACTATGAAATATTCTTCCTAAATGTTCCACTTTTCCACCATCCATTCAAGCAAGTCTAATTGGACCCTCATGCTTGGAATGACGAAAAACTTATATAATCCATAATTTGTCAGGGTTTGTATGGTTGTTGGGTCATTGTGAGCAAGTATATCTTGTTCTTCATGCTCACGCTCTCTCCATTCCATGTTTATGGTTCAAAAGCATGCATTTAAACATTAACGATCATTAGAATCAAATATGGGGAGATTTAGCAAAAGATTTGGGGCATTTTCATTTATTTTTTCTTGCCCACAGCGTTGTGCATAGCTAACTTTGATAGTCAGTGCACTTGTGCGAATTTATTTCCTTTAAACTACGCACATAGCGTTAAAACTAATGTCAGTGTGTGCAGGCCCGATAAAGGGTACTTGTACACATCGAGGGTGAATTTTTTTTTTTAAACCCTACCCAAAAAACCAAAATCCGCATTGAAAAACTAAAAAATTGACATGAAAATGAAGAGCTCGAATAGACCATTTACTTGGAGAAAGTGACTCATGATTTTTTCCAACGGTTTGCCCGGAATCAGCATCGAAAGTTTCTGGTAAAAAATGACTTTTATCTCTCTCAAAAGGGTAAAAAGGAAAATGGTGAAAACTTCTTACTTTTTTGGACTTTTTATAACTTTTTAGGGCTAATTAAATATTATTTCACAGCTATTAATTATTTTAGGAACGATTTTATAAATGTTTTCATCTTTATTTTCAAGGAGAGATAATTATATTGAGTCTAAGTATGCATGTTACAGGATAATTATGAAAACAGATCATTTTGGTATATTTTATCACTTTTTCAAACTCATTAAAACTTGTGAAAAAATGAAACCATGGAGTTACCTTTACACCCTTTCTGAATCCTTAAAAACAAAAAGATCATTGAGTACGTGATGTTTGAACTCGTAAATGTAAATGAACAACCGTCCTTTCAGTATAAGTTTACCCCCTTTACAAACTGAACCAAACTATTTACGAAAAAGGTATACATTGACAAATCATGGTCAATAGAGTTCTCTCCTCCATTATTTATCCTTTTTCGGGCTTGAGAGACTTAACTTATGAAAAAGAACATTGTGGAGTTTACTTATGTTTTTCTTCTGACTCCCTAAAACTAAAAAACACCGAGCTTTACTTTCTCCGACCTCATTAAAATTTTACGATAAAATAACTAAATGAGTTTTATTTTCGTGTCTTTTCAAACTCTTTAAACATGAAAATGACATCGAGTTACCCCTTTATTTGACTTGTAAAAAATAAACAGTATAGGACTCGTTAAGCATGACGAGACTGAGCCACTCCTTCTTAGGGTTTGTTAAAAATACTTTGGAGGATTCATTCAAAGGATGAGATTACATGACAAGCATATGTTATCCTCCTCAAACTTGTAAAAAATAAAGAGGCACTTGCTAGTAATGGTGGGGGAAAGTGAGAAAGAATCTTTGTTTTTCATTTGTAAAAGGAAGTATGTTGCTCTTGAACATGACACTTTGTCACTTTCGTCTCCAAGTTGGGAAATCCATTTGTTACTTAGTTGAGCATACCTCATTGAAAGTCTTTAGTTGGGTTGGGTTTTATTTTTTGAATCAAATGCTGCCAAGTCATCATGTCATGTCTCTGATATGTTCAAGAGAATTTCAACTTCAGTCGAATTACTTTGCTAATCTTCACCTTTAGTTGCATCAACCATCCTTGAGTCAGTATTGAATTAATCTAAATTGTTGTTCTTCAAAACTTGACATGCATTTCATGTCATAGGCCTTGCTACGACGGATCGCTTCTAATCAAATTCAAATCATTATCTAGGGAGTTGATCTAGAAACCTTCAATATCTTGAATCATGCATGCCTTATAGCAGGTTTCTCACATTTGACGACAGGTTTTCATCATTGGCCTTTGTTCGAATGATTCTATGAGTGTTCGACATCAAATCATCTATTCACACTTCATAGATTGTACTGGAAGTAACTTGAGAGCCATTTTCATTATTAGTGGTTTCTCTCGCACTTACTAATGGTTCACATCATTGACCTATAATCAAGTGGTTTCTACCATGTTTGACTTCGAGACATTCACTTACATGGTTAGATTCATACTACGGATCGAGAAATGGAGATCAAGACCCTAGATCTAGTTTCATCCATCCAGGTTAAGTGGAGTTATTAAATATTCATAATTGTAAGCACATATCCATTGATGTCGCGTCGATACTATGTCGTCTTTTCACATGGATCTTCAGATGTATTTCCGTACTGTGCTTTGAGACATTAATGTTATGAGTATGGGAATGCCTACCTTAGTGATGATATCATATATTTCATTCTAACATTTTTCTTATTGTTTCAAGTCTCTGACTGTAGTCTCTAACTCAAACCTTCTCACGATAAAGCACTTCAGTCATCAAAATATTTCTTCTGACTTTGTGCTTTAGGAGGCAATTTGTTACACGCCATTTTGTCACATTAGGTAAATGACCATCGGTTTGGATCTCACACTATCCACACATGTGTTCCAGAGTGTTACCTTGCAAAGTTTAAAATTAAAGTATCCCAAAGGAAATGGAATTTCTAGATCCTATGGTGCAAAAATATGATTTTGGCTATGTCTGCAATTACCTAGCTGATTCATACGCATACACAAGGAAGACAATTATTATTTGCACATAAGTATGCATTGTCTTCCACTAGACCTGCGGACATGAATTGAAGTACCTAAAAATAAAAAGTAAATTCTATAAGCATTGTTGGTAGCATCTATCCCAACCAAAAAGATTCAAATGAGTGCCTATTTAGTGTTGATCCCTCCCATAATTGAGTAACTCCCCTTCCTTTGTGGAACCTCTATCCCACTAATAGTGGATCTCATCCCTTGGAGAATGGATCCATAACTTCCCATTCTTGGCCTGTAAATTCATTACAGGTCTGAAGATTGGAAGAGGATAGTTGGAAGTAGGTTTATGCTGTTGAGATTAGGTTGGAAGGCTTTTCTTGCAAGGGAGAGGGTTGTAGATTTCAAAAGGGGCTTGCTACATCAAGGCTACATGGTTGTAAAGATTTTCTCCAGTTTTATGAATATAAGAAATTGTTCTTTCTTAATTACATCTTCATTGATTTAATTTGTAGGATTCCTTGAGCACCTACATGAGTTTTGGTTGTATAATTGATCAGTTCACATGTATAATTGGTTAATTAGTTCATTTATCTCTTTGATTATATGTTGTATGCTTTGATCTCTTGTTTTTCTTTGTCTTTGCAAATCTCTTTCATGACATTGCTGTGAAGCTGTTAGGAGCGACGAGAGGACATTTAGAGAAACAAATAGTGAGTGACATAAATATTTGAGGGACTTCATCAATCAGTTCGCTAAAACCAGTAAGAGGCCTCCTTCTTTCTATTTGCTTTCAAAAGATTAGAAGTTAGAGAAAGGGAGCAGTGACTGTGTATTTGTTACTAGGCTTCTTTGAAGTCTAGGGAGATTTCTCTTATCTACAAGAGGGACTTGTCCACCTAATAGCATATGTCGTGGATGTAGTAAGAATATTCTTGTTATGTTTGTGATATGTGGTGTTTCATTTACGCTAATGCTTATGGATTAATTCATTTTCTTTAGTATGAATCTTGTTGAATGCATGCTATTATGTTATTACGATTGTTGTTATATTATGAAATATTGTGTAGGTTCACTAATGATTCTCTTATATTTCTCATGCGTCTCTTCCAAGTTAGTACTATTTCTTGCTTCTAAGGGGCTCACTTATTTCCTTTCGATGTGATGGAACCTTTCATGCATTGCATTTGATACTTCACAAAGTTCATACACTTGTTTTTTCCAAAGTCATATATGTATCATTCTATGTGTTTATCGTAGCCTAAGCACATCTTTGAAACCACTACTTTGGAAACCAGTCGTTTTCCGGTTGGGGCTCCTAATCCAAATGGTGTGGGGTCTAATTGGGACTTCATAGCGGGGAGACGCCCTTCCCTATTGGTGGCTTCCATCATTGTCAACAACCTCTTATTATTCAGTGTAAGAAGTAGTTGACTTTTGAATATGATATAAAGGATCTTGGGTTGATGCATTATTACTTATGACTAAAAGTATGGCAAAAACCCGATGATGTCTTCCTTGGCCAAGGAAAGTATGTGATTGAGATCCTTTAGAAGTTTTACATGATGGATTGTAAATCCATGGCTACTCCCATGGTGACTAATTTGCGAAAGCTAAGAAGCTCTAAAACCAGTTTGGTAGATCCATCTATGTACTGGCGATTGATTGGCTCATGGATTTATTTAGTTAACACCATGTCAAACATTTGCTTCATTGTGAACACCTTGAGTTAGTTCCAAGTTGAACTGAGATATGAGCATCAGATTGCAGCAAAGCATATTCTGAGATATCTATGTGGTACTATGAACTATGGTTTGAGATATGTTGAAAACAAGGGTGTACAACTTCAGGGATATACAGATGTTGATTGGGCAGGAAGTGTTGATGATAGGAAAAGCACTTCATGAGTATTCTTTAACTTGGGATATTCTATGATATCTTGGATGAGCAAGAAGCAGAGATCTGTCGCAGTCAACACTATAGAGGTAGAATATATTGTAGGGAATGAAGCATGTACAAAAGTAGTATGGCTTCGAAAGTTGTTTGCAAGAATATTCAACCAAGAGTTAGAACCAACAATGATAAATTGTGTTAATCAAAGTCATGTGAAGATTTCAGATAATCCCATGTTGCATGACAAGTTGAAGCATATTGAGACCAAGAACCACTACATCTGTGACAGGGTGCAGAGGAGAGAAATAAGGCTCGAGTATGTCTCCACCAATGAGCTGACAAATGATGTTCTGATGAAGTTGTTTCCCAGAGAGAAGTTTGTGTACTTCAGAGATAAGATGGAGCTTGTGGAGATTACCCCTCTTGTTGAGAGGGATTGGTGATATGACAACAACATGGATAGACATTCTCCCAAAAGGGAGAGTGGTCCGAGAGGCTCAGAGTGCTCACTAGGTAGGGTTGAGTGAGTGCCTCTCGAAGGAGACCCGATTACTCACCATGAGGGATTGAGTAAGGTCTAGACCCAATCACACACCGGGAAAGGGTCTAGTGAGGTCTGTTAAAATGTGGACCCAATCACACACCAGGAAGGGTGTAGTGAGGTACTAGACCCGATAACACACTAGGGAAAGGTGTAGTAAGGTCCTTCAGCATCTAGACCCGATCACACACCAAGGAAGGGTGTAGTGAGGTCCTTCAACATCTAGATCCGATAACTAACTAGGGAGGTTTGAGTTATGTCTTGGCCCAAAATTCTCATAAGGAAGGATGAGTGAGTGGTTTCTAGTGGATGTCTCAGCATGGTGGCCTAGGAAGAGACCTTGGGATTTGAGGACTGATCACTCTGGAGGAGTGAGTCCTGATGTGTTGATGGCATTGCCATGGGTTTGGTACCACCCTAGATATGGCCACTAGTGGATATTGATGGTAGATGATGATGCTAATGATGATTTGATATAACCTTTTCTTTAGAGAAATTTGTCAACTTGAGATGTTGGTTTACAAGAGTTTCAAATCTCTTATAGCTAGTGGGAATTCAGTTGGATCATCTCCCTCCTTTCCAATATTCCTTAGATGCTCCTGGTCACCTTTTACCTACTAGACAGGAGCTAAAAAAGATCATTAGGGAGGTCATCTATTGGTAGTTTCTCCTGGTCACCTGGGTCAATCCTCCAAGAGGGTTGCGCCCAAAGATGGCCTTCTATGTTGAGCAATTCTTGGAGTTGAGAGATGGACTCATTGTTGGACCCTAGTATATGTTTCAGCACTGGATGCATGCTCTCCGCATTCGTTTAGGCCAATTCAAGGTAGGTTCTCATAGACTTCGGGTAGAGACGGACCACCAGATGGATATACTAGACAAACTCTGCCAGGTATGTCATTTACAAGAAGTGGAGACTGAGGTGCACTTCATTCTTATATGCCCTATATACTACAAGATCAGAGGAAGGTTTCATTGCTTGTTTAGAGATTCTCGAACCCTCGCTGACTTTTTCAGGTATCCCGATCATAGATGTATGGCCCTATATATGAAGGAGGCTCGTAAGTTCCGAGTGCATATTCTTCAACCTCCCATCAGACCAGACCCCACAGAGGATCATGACATTTTTCAAGGTACTACCTTTAGATAGGGGCACCAAGAGATCGATTGGTACTGGTATGTATCCAGACTCTAGATTAGTGAGGATCTGTGCAACCTCACCCTACCACATGAGATCTCAACAACAATTCCGTCTCATATCCGTTCTTGGGAGATGGACTAGGTCCGCCAGCATTCAACAACGTGTGAACCCCCCCGGAAATGATTTAGTGGACAGTCTACACTTTCCATCGACTCTTCATCGAGCCAACAAACTTTGTTGAGTTTCTTCCGTGTTATTCATTCAACTTCAGATGTTAGGAGATATGGGTCTGATCCTCATACCTATTAGATCCTAGATCTTATCCACTAGGCCAAATGTTGGTTTACTTCATGCATTATATCTTTTATAGGAGACCATTTAGTTCTTCGGCTTTGTATATACATCAGTGTACTCAACAGTCCCTTGACCTACTTTGTGGTCATTAGTTGGACATAAATATAATTATATTATCTTATCTTATGACAATCATTATGTATACCTCCCTAGTTAAGAGGGAGTGTTAAATTTGTAATTATGGTCGGCCTTCATAATGTATATTTGGCCACTTGATGTACTTGTATTGATTATTGTAAAAGCACATTTTAAATGCTAGAGTTAAAAGAAAAATTATTTCGAGTCAAAGTCCCATTGCAAAGTTTAGAAGAAGAAAATTGATTTTTTTGAAATGTAATTTTGGCTCCAAAAGTTTTCTAGTCAGCCTCCCTCCAAGTCAAGTCGGCCCAGGCTAAAGGCACACCCCTTCGACCCAACAAATCACTATATAAAGGTAGCTCGACCTCATTTCTCCACCACCAATTCACATCTCTCTCTCAAGCAAGTTTTTGGTTAAGCAAGCGAAGGACAAGAAGGACTAAGAGGATGAAAAAGAAGGACGAATTCATCTCTTCTATCTCTCTCTTCTAGCTCGTACATGTGGACATTGGATAGTCTCTCTCTTTGTAGTTCGCATATTTCTAAGCAATTTTGTTGTTGGGGGCTGAAATTTTGGTTAATTGCAGGGGCCAAAATGCTTGGGTAACTGGGAATTGCAGGAGGGCCAAAATTATGGGTCAGAACAGGAAGAGAAAAATTCTAGGTGAGATTGGGAGGCTTGAATTGGAGGGGTTGACAAGGTTTGACCATAGGTCTAGGTTTGTCTCTTGTTGAATAGAATAATTTCTCTTTTGAAAAAAGTTATTGGTTTTTCCCCTTGGTACATTTTCCCAAGGTAAATCTTGTCTTCTTCTTGCACATTGTGACCTCTATTGTTCTATTGCTCTTGTATGGTTGAATTTCTAAAGGATAAATGTTGAATGATATATTGGGATAAAAATAAAAGAAGATCAACATCAAAAGTAATTATCAGTGTTTCAGAAATATTGTGTTAGCCTACATTGCATTTAGAAAATCAACGCCTAGGTGGTTCACTTGAGTCCCCATTCCCTCACATATTTTCTATGTTGATTTCTTTCTTTTAGAAATCATTTTTTTGCATTTGCGATAAAAAATAAAAGAAGATCAACATCAAAAGTAATTATTAGTGTTTCAGAACTATTGTGTTAGCCTACATTGCATTTAGAAAATCGACACCTAGGGGGTTCACTTTAGTCCCCATTCCCTCACATATTGCCTATATTGATTTCTTTCTTTTAGAAATCAATTTTTTGCATGTAGGTTTTTTGCTTTTTCTCTACTTATGAGAGTTTATACTTTTATATATTGGCAACCTTGATTGCAATAACCCAATTTATCCTTCTTTTTTTCTTGTTTTCACTATGTTTCACTTAAGAGATTATGTTAATAAATAGCTATAAGCCAGCAATTCATAATTGCAAACTTATATAGATGAGTGGCTATTTGTCAAAGTAGAATGAGTAGCTATTTGTCAAAGTAGTATAACTGCCCATAACCAACTACCTTTCTTAAATGTTAGGTTTTTTTCTTTTATCTATTTAAATACAATAATCTTATAGATGTAAATTTTTATATATTTCTCTATTTATGAGAGTCTATACTTACTTATATTAATAAGCCTTATTACTATAATCTATTTTTGTCTTTTTGAAAAAATATATTGATAAAAAACTATAAACCAACCCTCTATAATTACAAAATTATATATACAAGTGATTATTTGTTAAATATTATAATCTTCCACCACTAACCAAGTACCTTTTTAAAAAGTCAAGTTTTTCCGCCCTTTTTGAAAAGTTAAGTTTTTCTCTTATATATTCTAATAATGTTCCACAACTAACCAACTACCTTTGTGAAAAGTTAAGTTTTTCTCTTATATATTCCACTACAGAATAAAAACTTTTTAGTTTGTCAAAGTTTATAGATATATATTTTTATCTTTTATAAAAGCTTTTTAGTTTGTCAAAGCTTTTTAGTTGGTTAAAGTTGGTCAAAGATGCTCTTTCTCAAATATCTTCAAAAACTCATATTTTCCCATTCATATTATATGTATTCAAACATTGCTATTAAAATAAAAGAATGGGAGCGAATCGCAAATTCATTCCAAGATCGTTGTGGTCTCCTTTCGTTTTGTCTTTGGTGATGTTTCCATCTCAATCTGCGTTTGCTTCTGCCTAATCCAAGATGGTAACAGTAGACCAGGGAAAGCAACAGCGAATGCAGATTGATATTTAGATAATAGTTTAGATAGTCATTGCCTTAGGGTTTCTGAGCTTACAATGGAACCTAATTTTGTATCAGCTAAGATCATTCTGGTTTCAGCTCTCCTCTTCATTTTGTCTTTGACGTTGTCTCAATGTCAATTTGCATTTGCTTCTGTGTATTCCAAGATGGTAACTGCAGACCAGGAGAAGCAACAACTAATGCAGATTGATATTTCTGCTCTTCTGGTTTTCAAAAGGAGTATTCTCTCTGATCCATATCATGTGCTCGATAATTGGAATCCTGCGGTCACGCATGTGTGCAATTGGACAGGACTTTCTTGCACCCCGGGGCTTTCCAGAGTTAACAGACTCAATCTGGCAGGAAGTGGCCTTGTAGCTCGCGGATTGAGTGCGGAACTGGGAAATCTAAGTGGCCTGCAATATCTGGATCTTTCGGTAAATTCATTCACTGGTCGAATTCCTCCAGAGTTGGGAAAGCTTGACAAATTAGAGGGACTGTCTCTGTCTTCCAACAATATTACTGGAAGCATTCCTTCGCAACTTGGAATGCTTAAGAATCTAGAGTCACTCTCTCTATCTAGCAATGCCTATCTTTCTGGGAACATTCCCCCAGAGCTAGGTGGACTCGAGCGGCTGAAAACTCTCTCTCTTTTTCTCACCAATTCAAGCGGAAATATTCCACCTGAATTAGGGCAGCTGTCTAGTTTGGAAATCATGGACATTTATAAGAATACGTTGAGTGGAAACATCCCCAAGGAATTAGGGCGGCTGAAGAATGTGAAGAGGCTTTACTTGTGGGGTAACAGGCTCTCCGGAAGCATTCCAAAGGAGTTGGGTGGGCTTACCAGTTTGGAAGATTTTACAGTGTCTGTGAATAACCTTAGCGGTAGTATTCCTGAAGAATTGGGAAACCTGAGCTCCCTGAAATATATTTACATGTCTGTAAATAATCTCAGCGGAAGCATTCCAAGGGAGTTTGGACGGTTAAAGAATCTTACTTATCTTTGGGCACCCGCAAATCAGCTGTCTGGAAGTATTCCTGTCGAGTTAGGGCAGCTAAGCCATCTGGAGATGTTGCTTTTGAATGATAATGACCTAAGCGGACCCATTCCCGCTGAGTTGGGGCAGCTGAAGAGCTTGCAAGCTCTCAACCTGGAATCCAATCAGCTCTCTGGAAGAATCCCCAGTGAATTAGGAGGACTCGCCAGTTTACAAAACCTCTTCCTCTGCTACAACGAACTCAGTGGAGCCATTCCTCAAGAGCTGCAGCAGCTTACAACTTTGGAGCAGCTTCTGCTCAACAATAACCATCTCACTGGAACCATACCTTCAGGATTGGGTCAATTGAAAGCTCTGCAGGGTCTCATCGTAGGAAATAATAAGTTGTCTGGATATATACCTGCTGAGCTTGGGCAGCTGAGAAACTTGCGAACTCTTTCTCTGGCTCTCAATAACTTGTCTGGAAGTATTCCCAAGGAACTTGGCCAGCTGAGTAGTTTACAGAGTCTTCATCTATATAAGAACCAGCTCTCAGGAAGGATCCCCTCACACCTCAGCAATCTAAGCAATCTTGTAGAATTGTCTCTGGGAAATAACTACCTGTCTGGAGAGATACCAGAAGGGCTTTCTATGCAGGTTCCCAATCTCCAGTCACTAAGCTTACAGAAAAATAATCTAAGTGGCTCAATACCTTTGTCCTTGTCACTTCTCAGCGGCCTAAGTTACTTGGATCTATCAAGCAATAGATTATCTGGTCTGTTTCCTCCGATATTGGCCAATTGCTCCAGCTTGAGTTATGTAGCTATTGACAATAATTTATTGGAAGGACAAATCCCTCCTGAGATTGGGTTATTGAAAAGCCTTTCGGTATTGTCTCTCTCAGCTAACTACCTCACCGGAACTGTTCCAGCTTCATTTGGAAATCTGAGTAGCTTATTGTATCTGAACTTGGGCCACAATCGTTTAATTGGTACAATACCTGCAAGTTGGAAGGGCATACAGAGTTTGCGCTTGGTATCATTGGAACATAACCAGTTGACAGGGTTTCTTCCGGAATTCATCTGGAAATTCAAGGATTTGCACGTGCTCAGTTTCTCCAATAATTTGTTTTATGGAGAGATTCCCACCCAAGTATCTGAATTGCAAGCCCTCTGGACTACACCCGATCCATCAGAGGCAGGCTCTCAGGACGAAACTCTGTGGGGAAGTTTTGATGCGCTGTCTGCTAATGGCTTCACTAGCTCCGACAAGACTGATGCTATGTTCAACTTCAAGGGGCAGGAACAAAATTTTCAACTTCTTTATTTATCTGAGGGTTTCATCGACTTGTCAAACAATAGGCTAAGCGGTAGAATTCCTTCACAGTTTGGGTTGCTCAAAGGCCTCAGGAGTTTAAATATATCCAGCAATAAGTTGACAGGACATATTCCCCCAGAACTTGGGAATCTTCCCATTTTAGAATCACTGGATTTATCAAGGAACGCGTTGGACGGTCGAATCCCGCAGGAGCTCATCAAGATAAACTCCCTAGCAATTTTGAATCTCTCCTATAACAATCTCTCTGGCTCCATTCCCACCGGTACGTTGCCATTATATCTTATTTTGTTTTAAATGTACCATAATAGGTACATAAATATTACAATAATATTTCTCATTATCATGTTATTGACAAAATAATATTTCTTATTTCTCATTACCATGTCACTGACAAAATAAAATCTCTGTGTGAGAAATATTTCTTATTTCCTGTGTGAGAATATGTCTGTGTGAGAAGATAACAACTGCTCTACCCAACAACCCCAACATAACTCCACTTAACATTATATCTCCCAAATTTATGGCCATAACTTTAATAGTTTTGAGATATCACATACTGCTGGTTGAATTTTATGTTGTTTAGATATACATGATTGTGTGCTCAAAATTCAGATTATTGTGTGTGGACACAGGCCGTCAATTCAATACTTTCGATAATTCTTCTTACTTAGGCAACACCAAGCTTTGTGGTTCTCCGCTCTCCAAAACTTGCAGTTCAGGGTCATCCTTGTCAAATAAAACAATTGGGTTTTCTATGTTGAAGGGAAGTACTGCTGAAAAAAGAAACCTAATAATCGCAGCGATCACCATAGCTTCAGCGATCATCATCATTATCATCGTGGGGGTTGCCATTTGTTGGATGCGGCGTTCTGCCCCTTCTGGTTCTGCAAATTTGGAGATGTGTTATTTTGAAGAGCCTCTCTTAAAGGTGAGCGAGAAAGATATATGTAAGATAACAGAAGGATACAGCGAGAGAAATATCATCGGCAGGGGTGCCTCAAGCACCGTGTACAAAGGGCAGCTTGTTAATGGGATGACAGTGGCAATCAAGAAGCTCAAAGTTGAATTAGAAGAAGAGGCCCAACGCTGTTTTATGGCAGAGTGCAAGACACTGGGTAAGATCAGGCATCGGAACCTTGTGAAAATTATGGGTGTAATTTCCAATTGGGATGTCAAAATCCTTATACTCCAATTCATGCCCAATGGTAGTTTAGACATGCATTTGCACGGGAACTCTACTCAGCTCGACTGGGCGACCAGGCTCAGAATTGCTATGGCCGTTGCAGAGGCACTGATGTATTTACACGAAGAATGTGGAATCGGGGAGATTGTCCACTGTGATATTAAGCCCAGCAATATTCTTCTAGATGAAGAGTTTGAGGCGCACATCAATGATTTTGGAATTGCACGGTTAATCGATCCACAGCTTCGCGGCAGCACGCTTTCAACCACGCTGAGAGGCTCCATAGGTTACATCGCACCTGGTAATGCAAGCATCTTTATTATTTGATAGTACATTTACAAGAGAATTTACCACAGTTTTCCTCTTCCAAAACGGTCGAGGTTTAAAATCCCATATTGGATTCCTCTTCGGAACCAAACTTCCACAAAGATCGATGTTTCAAATCCTAAATTGGAATCATCTTCAGAATATACGTTTGAATCCCAAACTGGATTCATCTTCGGCACCAAAAGTGTGGAATGAGTTGTCTGACATTAGACTTTTGAGAGATTTTGCTACCATGTTCATCTTCCATAAAGGTCGATGTTTCGAATCCCCAAAATAGTTTGAATCCCAAACTGGATTCATTTTTGGCACCAAAAGTGTGGCACCAAAAGTGTGGAATATTTGGGAGGTTTTGCTACCATGTTCATCTTCATCTTTCATAAAGGTCGATGTTTCGAATCCCATAACTGGTTTCATCTTCTAGACCAAAAACTGAATTCATTTTTGGATCCAAAACTTTTTATTCCAAAAATGAATCCAGTTTGACATTCTAAACATCGACCTTTATGGAAGATGAACATTGTAGCAAATTCTCCCCCAAAAGATTCTACTATTAAACAACCCATCCCACAGAGCTTGTCATCTTTATTATTGTTACTAATCAAATGGTATATAACGATCTGATGTTGTTTGACTGGTATCATCACCTGCAGAATTTGCGTACAGCCAAAAGGTTTCAGCGAAAGGAGATGTTTACAGTTATGGAGTGGTGCTGCTTGAAATGGTTACCAGAAGATCTCCCAACACTTTCAATGAAAGTGAAGCACAGAGCTCGAGTTCCAGTTCAAGTTCGTTGGTTGAATGGGTGGGTGGTTTGTATCCGGAGAGACTGATGCACGAAGTAGTCGATGATGCCCTCAAAGTCAATGCCACACCACTCACCACCCACCAAATTGATTCAGTTGTTAAACTCGCTCTTAGCTGCACTCACCTTACTCCTGACAGACGCCCTTCCATGAGGGAAGCCTTATCAACTCTGAGTAAAATAAGCCATAACACTGCCACAGCACCATACAAGTAAGATACATAGCAAAAGTTACACTGTAACTGTCCTCTACTTTCTACAGTTTGTACCTTCTATGTTGAGATACTAGACTCTTGCCAACATGAGGTGTGGTTGATGAAAAGTGGACAAACAGGGAAAAGTACGCATGGTTCCAATTTCCAAGCTTCTCTACCAGGGCGTGTTTTGGGAAGGAGTGCAGTTCTAAGTATTTCATGGTAATTTTTGTAAAAAAAAGAAAAATTGAGCATTCAAGAGTACATGCTTTTGATAATAACGTTCAATTATAGACATAATTATTCTGTCCAAGGGGCATGATCTGGCGGCTGTGAGGGCACCACCTGTTACAAATTTGAGGACCAAATCTGATTACTGTGAAGATGCCACGTGCCACAAATCCGAAAACTATATTCAGCCGATGTGATGGATCAGGGTAAAAAAAAATAAAAAAGAAAAAAGAGTTAGTAGTTTTGTGCCACAAATACGAAGGCTATATTTAGCAGATGTCATGGATTAGTCAACCAGAAGGAAAAAAAAAAAATAGTTTTGATATAATGTATCAATCTTTTAATAATATTCATAAATAAATATTTATAATAAAATATGTAATGTTTTTTTTGTTTTTTGAGTTAATGTATATGTTGAATTTATTAATGTTTTATAGTTAATTTAATATTAGGAAAATTGTTAATATATGTTTTTATTATTAGTTTATGGAAATAAAAATGTATTTTTATTTGGAATAATTTTTTATATAAATTATATTTTTATCAAATTATTTTATAGATTTAAAAAACCAACTTTAACTAAATAAAAAATTATCTGCTAGAAACTTTACAAAAGATTTATAAATATCACAAATACAAAATGTAAATAATAAATTATAATACAAACAATGTCAAAACTTTTTTCAAGGAATACATTATAAATTAATTTTATAGATTTTTATTTTCTATAAATAATAATGCTTTTTATTTTTTCCCTTTCAATGAGAAATATTGTATGGAGACTGTAATTTATAAATACTTTACAGTCTCCGATAGAAGAGATGGATAAGTAGTTTAATATCAATACTAGAAAATATATAATTATATATTAATATATATTATATATATATTATATTTATTTTTTTTTTTTTAAAGATATTAATGTTTTTTGTGGTAAGAAATATTTTATAGATATTTTATGGTGTTTTATAGAAGCAATAGGTAAATAGTTTAATATCAAATAAGTAAGTAGTTTTTTGTCTCATAAATAAGGAGGTCTTACACACCAATTTTGGTCTCTGGCTTGGCTTGGCCTTAATCTTAAAATTAGATGATAATAATAATATCAAATGTATCTGGTAGGAGTGAAAACCTATTCCTTTAGGAACCACCAATAAATTATTCCAAGTGGTGTGGTTTTCCTTGAATGATGATACAACTAAATTATAATAAATTTTCTTACGACAAATATATATAAATTATGAAAAGTATATATAAATAAAATAATCTATAGGCTATGAAAAAACCAAAAAATGGAGAAATGATAAATGCAATATTCCATCTTCGGTACTTAACACAGCACCCCATTTTAGTTTGTACTTAACCGAGAAATCATAAATACAATGTCCGCTTTTTTTTGGGAGCAGTGCAAGTCCTAAGAATTTGATGGTAATTTCTTTTTAGTTTTCTTTGATGGGTCAGAGTTATTATTATAAAAATGGGTGGATTCAATTTTGAAAGGGTAAATAATAAATGTATATTGATAGCATCTTTATTTTATAAGATTTTTTAAAATTTTAATTTAATTATTTAATAATTTTTAAGTGGGATAAATTTATTATTGATAGAATATGTTGAAATATTCATATTAGTATTCATAATAAAAAACAAATATCTATCTCCAAATTAATTATGGTTTTCTAATGAATTTATCTCAAATGATTTAATTGAAAAAATGTTATATTAACATTATTATATTGGAGATCTGATATTGATAAACCATAGTATTTGGCTCATCTTATTGTAACAAAAGCTATTTATAAATTAAGAATTTCCATGGTAGAGTGGAGTGAATTTTCGTTGGGTGAATGGTAGAGATTTATCCTCCATGCAATATGTTGAAATATTTATTGTAATATTTATCTCCAAGTTAATTATGCTCTTCTAACAAATTTGTCTCGAGTTAATTAATTGAAAATATATTATACCAACATTGTTATATTGGAGATGTGGTATTGATAAGCCATAGTATTTGACCTATGGAATTGTAACATAAGTTATTCACAAGTTAAGAAGTCCTATGGTATAGTGGAGTGAATCTCCATAGTTAGGTTTTTGGGAGAAGTGCAGGTTCTAAGTATTTGAGGGTACTTTTTTTTGTAGTTTCTCAGTAATTTTTCTTGATAGGTCAGAGTTATTTTTATAAAAATGGGTTGGAGTCAATTGTGGAAGTACAAAAGAATATTTATTTTGATTCGCACATTTATTTCATAAGACATTTTATAATTTTAATTTAATTATTAGTAATTTTTAGGTGGATAGATTTATCCCTTGATCTCTACTTGAATGGTTCATGAGGCACAATACTTGCTAAGGTTTTGCAAATGGGGTAGCAAGCTAAGTGGGCTTGATTGTGGGGAAAATCTCCACAGTTAAGTGCGCTTGAGCCAGAGGAGATCTGGGATGGGTGACCTCCTGGGAAGTCTTCGTTACCGGGTGCAAGCCCCGGAAGTGATGATTGATGCTATGTGATTCGTTCTCCACATTTCACTAGTTTCAATCCCACTTCTTCACCCCTGTGAGCATCACCCGATGCAATGAGTGCTAAGTGAACTATTCAAAAATCATGAGAAATTAGTCATTTACGACTACCTCTCATGGAATGGTCATATGTTTGAATGACTTACTTAACGCAGTTGAATCCCAAAAATGATATCTAATATAATGCACTGTGTAA
>APFE031212301.1:0-17629 GCA_000404065.3 Pinus taeda | reverse complement strand
AATGGTTCATGAGGCACAATACTGGCTAAGGTTTTGCAAATGGGGTAGCAAGCTAAGTGGGCTTGATTGTGGGGAAAAACTCCACAGTTAAGCGCGCTTGAGCCAGAGGAGTTCTGGGATGGGTGACCTCCTGGGAAGTCCTGGTTACCGGGTGCAAGCCCCCGGAAGTGATGATTGATGCTATGTGCTTTGTGATTCGTTCTCCACATTTCACTAGTTTCAATCCCACTTCTTCACCCCTGTGAGTTACGACTACCTCTCATGGAAATGGTCATACGTGAATGACTTACTTAACGCAGTTGAATCCCAAAATGTTATCTAATTAATAGTGGTCATACGTGAATGACTTACTTAACGCAGTTGAATCCCAAAATGTTATCTAATTAATAGTAGTATTCACAGATTAAGAGTTGATAATTATCTCCAAGTTAATTATGCTCCTCTAATGAATTTATCTCGAATGAATTAATTGAAAAAATGTTATATCAACCTTGTTATATTGGAGATGTGGTATTGATAAGCCATAGTATTTGACCCATGGAATTGTAAGGAAAGCTATTTATAAGCTAAGAATTCCTATGCTAGAGTGGAGTGAATAGTGGATAGTAGAGATTTATCCTCCACACAATGTGTTGAAATATTCATATATTAAGAGTTAATATTTATCTCTAAGTTAATTATGCTCTTCTAATGAATTTTACTCAAATTAATTAATTGAAAAAATGTTGTATCACCATTGTTATATTGAAGATGAGGTATTTATAAGCCATAGTATTTGGCCTATGGAATTGTAACAAAAGCTATTTACAAGTAAGAATTTATATGATAGAGTGGAGTGAATTTCCATAGGGTAGTGGATCGCAGAGATTTATCCTCCACAGAATATGTTGAAAGATTCATAGTATTCACAAATTAAGAATTAATATTTATCTCCAAGTTAATTATGCTCTTCTCTTTTAATGAATTTATATCAAATTAATTAATTGAAAAAATGTTATATCAACATTGTTGTATTGGAGATGTGGTATTGATAAGCCATATTATTTGGCCCATGGAATTGTAACAAAAGGTATTTACAAATTAAGAATTTACATGGTAAAGTGGAGTGAATCTCCATAGTAGAGTGGAGTGGATCTCTATGATTGGGAATATTGTTTGTCTCATATATTAATTTTTGTATAATTATTAATAATATCACAATTTAAATAAAGAAATTTAGTTAGAGTTTGTTTTTTAATTCATGGATTTGATGCTTATCAATTATTTATTAATCTTTTAAATTTATTTAAGGTTGCACCAGGTAATTATATTTCATATCATTTTGATACTAAACATTATAATTTTGGGTAAAATATTTAATCCAACTTAACTTGTACTTGGAAAAAAATACATTTTAAATGCTGCTTAAATATTTTAATAACATATTTATAAATAACTTTTATCATAAAATATATATATTTATTACAAAGTATTTTAGTTTTGTATTGAGTATATATTGCTTTCCATGTGTCTGTATATATATATATATATTATATATATATTACTATATATATATTTTCTAAAGAAAATTAGAACTTTTTATTAACCAAAAATAAAAAAGTTTACATAGGTAGTATATGCCTAAGCATTTATTTTGTTGTATGATTTGCAAATCATAGAGCTCCACAGGATGTGAACTATCAATCTTGTCCAAAAAACATGAAGGAAAAAATAACCACTGATATGAAGCTTGGGCATCCTCATATAGAGCAAAACAGCCCCTGTCCCCAGCGCATAAAATAGCGAATAACAATTACTATAATATCAGAAAGTATCCAAATAAAGGGAAACATTGCTTACACTTCCAGGGTCTCCTCATAGAGGAAAATAACCCAAACAGGAAGGAAACAAACCATAATCAGTAGTCTTAAAAATAAACAAGATCATAAAAAAAAAAAAGTTGTGTCATGTGAGTTAATAAACATATAGGTAGCTGAAACAAAAAACAAAAACAGGCTGTTTATAGGCTTGAAAAGTCCATAGTAAAAATTGGCTATGTATATGGTGGTTGATCCGACACACGGATCTCTCCCTTGTCCTCATCTTCTATTCTCCAACTGCCCAAATCTTATTGCAGACCCTTTTTAGAAACCCTGTCTGCTGCATCATTGCGATGCCTGTAGATGTGGCAAAGAGAAAAAATATTAAAGGAGTACTTAAACTATTTTGTCTCTTCTAATAAAGGTAGCAAAATGTAATTTTGACATCTGCTCTCTCCATTGAACCATTTTATAACATTCATTGAATCCCCGAAGATTTGAACCGTGAAAATGTTTTTTGTGAATAAGCCAACATAGAAGTAGTTTAAGGGCATAAAACTCCGCAAAATTGTTTGTTCCAGTTCCTAGGCCCACTGAGGCTTTAAGGCACCTGTTTTGATTTATGTGTATTACCAGCCCGACTCCCGCTCTATTTTTTTGGGAAGCCCCATCAAAATATGCCCACGATATTCCGTCCTTAATGTGTTTCACTCTAGATTGTCTGGGAGGGTTTTCTATAACAGGCTCGGGTATATTGATGTATATTGAAGTACATTGTATTGCAATAGCCTCATAAGGGGTGCACTTATCCAAAAATATGCACTTGTTCCTAGCTATCCAAATGCCCCATGCTATGATGAGGGGTAGATTTCGTAGGTTCCCTTCTGGGTAGAGATGCCACCATTTTTGCCAAACATCTAGGAAAAATTCCCCTTCCCAGACTACATTCTTTTGGATCAGCTTCCCTACCTCCAGCCACACCCTTTTAACAAACGGGTAATCTATAAATAGATGCCTTATTGTTTCAGAATCATTTTTACATAGCAAGCATCTCCCAAGTCCTGACTTGTATCTGGCTTGTAGAATGTCCCATGTTGGAACCTTCTACTTGAGTATGCACTAAAATAAAAGTCTAGCTTTTACAGGACTTTTTAGCTTCCACAATTGTTTGGCCTACCAATCTGGGTTCCCCCATCCTTTCTTCAACATAAGGAATTTGTATCCATATATTGGAGAATAGGATCCGGAGTCTGCATGAGCCCACACCAACTGATCCGGTCTCTCTCTCGGTCTCACATTTGACCTGGATAGCTCTTGAATAAAAAAATTCCATTCTTCCCACCATTGAGGCAACAGATCCAATTCCCTCCCTGATAGCCATGCTTGTCCCCAAATATTGGAGTGACCTTGTTTCTCGATCTGGTTGAGGAAGTGAATACCTTTAGAGTCGAGTTGCATAATGAGGTTTGGGGATAGTGCAAAGTTTTCATTACAGCCTACCCAAGGGTCCTTCCCTATCCGGATGTTCTCCCCGTTCCCTACCTGCCAAGAAAGACCTTTCTCAATGATCTTGAAAGCGTCTATGGTAGCCTTCCAAACAACAGATACATTCCCTTTTTTCTTAATTGGATTTCTTATCCAATCTTCTAATGGGACAGGGTTTATATATTTCCTCTTCACCACCATCATCCACAGGTTCTCCATCTTAATAATCCTCCATCCTGATTTTGCTGCTAATGAAGGCCCGAAAGCTATGAGATCTTCTATTCCCCAACCTCCCCATTCCTTTGGCCTTGCCACCTTCTCCCATGCTACCCAAGGTAGTACCGATTCCTCCTTAGACCCTACCCATAGAAATCTGTTGCATATCCTTCTTATTTTCTCCAGAATGCCTTTCAGAACCCATGTCAAAACTACCCAATAAACCAGGATTGCTAGAATGACAGATTTGATAAGGGTCAACCTTTTCGCCCTTGAAAGCCACTTGAAACTCCAATGTGTAATCCTGGCTTTTATTTTTTCTATTAGCCAGTTCCAGTACTGTTTCTGATAGGCACTTGGTTTCAACCAGAAAACCAAATATTTAAATGGATCGTCAAGTTTATGAAATTCAAATGGAAAAAATTCTGAAATTTGGGTTATCTCTTGCCTATTAAAACCTTCCAGGATCAGCTGCGATTTCCTTTGGTTCACTTGCATTCTTGTGGCCTTCATAAACAGGTCTAAAATCCTCTTGAATTCCTTTATTTCATTTATACTCACGTTACTGAAGAGAAATATGTCATCTACAAATAATAGATGAGATATTAACAAATTTATCACCACTTCCAAACCTCTTATAGCTCCATCCCTTTTTTCCTTCTGCACTAATTGGCTCAGACCTTCAGCAACCAGAAGGAAGAGCAGAGGCAAAAGGGGGCATCCCTGTCTCAATCCCCTTTGCCCTTTGAAAAAAGAAGAAGCAACTCCATTTATCAATACCGTGAAACTGGCACTTGTAATACATCCCATGATCCAGTTAATGAATTCAACTTTGAATCCCAGATGAGATAGTAACATTTGGATATAGATCCAACTTATTCTATCATAGGCTTTGGATAGGTCTATTTTAACGACTACCCCTTTCCTCTTCTTCTGTTTGACACTATGAATTGTTTCCTGAGCAATCTTGATAGCCTCGTGGATCTGTCTACCATCCAAGAGCCCAAACTGTTCTTTTGATATGCATCTTGACAAAATGGGTTTCAACCAGATTGCTATCACTTTAGCAATTATTTTGTAAATGCAGTTACATAGTGAGATTGGCCTGAAGTCTTCAAAAGAGCCCGGATCTTCTTTTTTTGGGATTAGGGTTATGAATGTTGAATTAAAAGGGGGGTAAATAGCACCTTTCCTCCTGGATTCTTCGACCACCTTCGTCACTTTCTATCTAATTTGATCGAAGAAATGTTCGAATAGTTCAATTGTCCACCCATCTGGACCCGGGCTCTTATCCTTTGCCATTGATTTGATGATGCTCTCTACTTCCTCCTTCGCGACTTCTCCCATCAGATCCACCGCTTCTTCCTCATCCACATAGCGGGGAAATCATTGGGCTGTCCTGATAATCTCTGCCAGTGTAACTTCCACTTGTCTTGTGAAAAGATTTTGGAAATGACTTCTCCCCATATGTGACAGAGTTTCAAAAGAATTTGCTTCTTTGCCTTCTTCATCCTTCAGTTTCCAGATAGTGTTTGAGTTCTTCCTTCCTCAAGCATAATTATGGAAGAATTTAGTGTTTTCATCTCCTGCCTTCAACCAAATGGATATACTTTTCAGTCTCCATTCCTCCTCTCTTGCTAGAAGGATTTTACTTCGCTGTCCATCCAACAACAAAATTCTATCCTTTTTCTCCTGAGTTTCATAGCCATCTGATTCAGGACTTTCCAAGTCTTGGAGTTCCAGACCAATTTTGTTTAGATCTTCATCCTGTCTTTGTTTCTTAGCCTTTGACCACTCCACTGTTGCTTTTTTCAGCCGCTTGAGGTTTTCCATGAACAGGAAGCCTTTTTCTTTTGGATCACTGATTCTTGATGGTCTCCAAGTTTCTCTGAAAAGCTTGTTAAAAGAGTCCTTCTGTAGCCATGAAGGATGGAATTTAAAAGGGGTTGTCGGCTTTTTAGGAGGCTTGGATAGCTCAAGGAGAATTGGAAGGTGATCCGAGTTTCCTCCCTCTCCTACCCATTGTTGGAAGGCTGGGATCTTTGATGCGACCTCTTAAAATGGTCATTCTTATATTAATTGCAGATTCCGAGAAAATATAATCAAAAACATAAATGGGCATTTTTATGTTGATTGCAAATTTCTAGAAAATATAATAAAAACATAAATGGGCATTCTTCTATCTCTTGCAGCTTTCTAGAATGTTAATGGCATTTTTATGTTGATTGCAAATTCCCAAAAAATTATAATCAGAAACATAAATGGGCATTCTTCTATCTATTGCAGCTTTCCAGAATGTTCAGGGCATTTTTATGTTGATCGCAAATTCCCAAAAAATTATAATTAGAAACATAAATGGGCATTCTTCTATCTATTGCAGCTTTCCAGAATGTTCAGGAATTTGATGATAATCAGAAGAGAGGTCAATTGTTTAATTGTTTGACACTTCCATATCTATCAGATTCTGAAATATTACCGGAATATGCAATTAGCATAAATTTAGCAAACATGGACAATGAAAAAACTTGCAAAACACTGCCCACTTTGAAGTTATTTTAACTGCCAAGATGACACCACCGTTTTGTGGACCCTTCATTATCATTGAGAGGATTGAGACAATAGCCTATCGAATTGCACTACCTTCGACAATGAAATTCCATGATGTTTTCCATGTTTCATTGCTTAAGAAGTATATTAAAGATGTTGATCATGTGATTGACTGGTTTGTATTGCCGGTAGAACCAGATGGAGAATTCCAGTCAGAGCCTCAGTGCATATTGCAAAAAAAGGTGCTCATGCTCCGAAACCAAGAAATCAAGCAAGTTAAAGTGAAATGGAAGCACTTTGGGAACGATGAACCTCCATGGGAGATGATGGATCATATGCGAGCTATGTATCCTTCCTTGTTTGTTGGTTGAGGACAAGCAACCTTCATATGGTGTTTTGGTACATGCTTTGAAATGGTGTTTTGGTACATGTTTTTATATGGTGTTTTGATATATGTTTTGATATGATGTCTTGGTATATGTTTTGGTGATATTGTTGTATGTACATATGTATATGGATGTAAATAGCGCCATGAGATGTGTTATAAATTTCCACTAAGCGGTATGGGTGTCATGTCATTATGGTTATGTTTTCATGTTATTATGCTATCATGTGGTTATGTTATCATGATGTTATGATGTCATGCGGGTTGGCACTCAACAAGATGATCACTGTAAATACTGTAATGAGCTATTTTATAAAACTCCAATATGCGATATGTTGTCGTGATGTTTTTCTTTTGAGAAGGTCCTTCATTGTAAATACTGCATCAAACTATGTTATAAAGCTCCATGAGCAGTATGTCTTCTTTCAACAGGTTGCTGAGGTATAAGTGTGATTGAACGCCGAGGATGGTGTCCCCCAAGGGGGAGGGTTCCATAATAGCCTTGGTGAAAATTCCATGTAATAAAAGTTAAAAACAATAACCACGGTTGAAGGGACACTTATTCCAACCTGAATGTTAGGCAAGACATATTAGGGGGTGTTCATTTGGTTGTTTGTGGATAAGTAAACTGGCAAAGCAAATGGCTATGGCTTTGGAAAGGAAAAATGGTATTTTGGCACAATTATTTATGAAAATAATGGAAATTAGGAGAAAAAGGAGGTGAAAGGTCATAGGTTTCATGTGAGGAGGAAAACGAAGGAAAATAATGTAAAATGAGGAAAATAGAGGCCTCATTCATAAAAAGGCTTCTGAGGATCAGTTGGTAACCTTTTGTCACTTTAGCTTTGGAGCTCTCTCATTATTCTCTCTCTCTCTCTCACACTCTTGGACACTTAGAGTTTCTTGGAGCACTTTGGCATTGGAGTAAGAAAGGCAAATAAGGCAAGAGGAAGCAAACATCAAGTAGGGAAAGGCAGGATCAAGTAGCTACAACAAGCTTCATTGTAGGTATCGACTTGCATGTGTATTTTCCTTGGTAGATTTTGCATGCATGGTATTGCATGTGGTTCTTTTCTATCATGGCATAGGTTTTTCCAGGTGTGACAGTGTTTTTCAGCCTAGCCTTGCCATTTCCTGATAGCTTTGATGACATGGGTTTCTCATATTCAGTTAATGTGGGATGGCTAGATGGATTCAAAGTTGAGTTGGGTGGATCTTGAAACTGAAAAACACATGGCCTAGTGGTCCTTGAATTGGACTATGGATCATGGTAAAGCCACTGGCCTAGTAACCCCTGAACCTGATCGTGGGTTGTGGTAAATCCACGTTGTGTGCCTCGGTGGGCCTAGGAATCCTTATCGGTGAATGGAGGGATATACGGTAAAGCCAAGAGGTGGATTTCTCTCTGTTGGGTCTAGTAGTCCCGGGATTGGATGTATGGTAAAGCCTGGAGAGTGTGTATCGGTGTAGGGTCTAGTGATCCCTAAATCAGACTGTGAATTACAATAAAGCTTGAGAGATTAGGAGGCAATCAAATTCCTCACAATATAGGTGGAGAACTCCGGTGGCATCCATGCTTGTTGGTGTTTTTTGTTGTATTCTACAAGTCCCACATTCATGCTTGGAATATGGAATGGGGGTGATTGGCTACAGAAAGACTTGGCTCAACCTATCTATGGTTGGGTGGAATGTGGTAGTCCCATCTTCAATTGGTTTATTGCATTTATTAATGAGAAATTCATTCCCTTGATTTTCATGTGTAAATATATTGATGTATATGTGGATTTTATGGTTGATATGTTTATGATATTTTTATCCCTATTGTATGTTTTATGTCAACAACTACGTATGTCTCTCAGCACGTTTTTACTTGTAAATGAATGGATAATCTATCTATGGCCTAATAGATGATAATGCATCAAATGACATGAGGGAACAATGGTTCATAATTATTCTCAGATAAGTATGAGATCCCTACACTTAATTCTGTTGTTTACACCTGTAGGTTACATGTTGATGATATGTTTGACGAAATGCCTGTCATGGCTAGTAGGGATCTGGTTAAGGTCTTGTTCAAATTATTCCTTTGGCATCATTGTTTTCCTATTATTTTACAAATCTTAAGCTATCACTCCATTCTGGGCAGTGACCTGGGCTCTGGGCTTGAAAAAGTGGCTTAGATCCCAAGGTCGTTGGCATAAAGCTAGCAAATTGGGTCCTTGGGTGTTGGCACATAAGCCTATGAGAGTGACTTTGGGTTTTTGGATGTTGTCATGCCTATAGCATGAGAAATATTAAGGCCTAAGATGGTCAAAACTTTAGTAGGACCTAAGGGCAAGCCGTCTGAAGTATTGGATTGGTTTCTGTGGGTCTTGAAGCTGATGTTGGATGATTGTGTGTGATGTTTCCGTTGATTCCACTTCCTTAAGGTCACATAGGAGGTTGAATCCAATCATAGTAGCCTCTCATCACATGTTTACCCCAGTTGGCTAGTTACTTGGGTATATGTGGGAGGAAGGTGTTACAAATATGAGGGAATATAGGTTATTCAATCCTATTTTTAAAGATGTATTCTTTCAAAGAGCTATCCCGCTTTGATGAGCAATTTGACCCAACAAATTCTCCTACTTCTCCCATTGATTGTCTTGCATAATGAAATGTTGATCACACTAAAATTTTTATCTATAAACAATAGGAAAAATTTTAGGGGCTAATATTTGCAAATGGGCTAATTTTCCATATTTTTTCCAAAAAGAAGATTCACCAATTTCCATTTTTCTAAAAGTGATTCACCCAAATTTTATAGGATAAAATTATTTTTTCTTAGAAATTCCTAAAATTTGATATAGACTATATAAAATCATTATAAATTTGAACAATTTCGTAAAAGTATTGACAAACATTTTATAGTTTGCATTTTAGGGACTACTAATATTTGCTAAGGTTTCTAAATTTAAATATAAATTTCCATCCTAAAATTTTCCTTGGTGCATAACAAGGAGTTGTTGAATTTATGTTGTTGAAGATTGCCTATAAATCACAATACCAGAGCTAAAAATCAATGGAAAGAAAATATTTTGGGAGCTAAAAATCCATTATAGGAAAACTTTTTATCAAAATCAAATGAAAATATGCAACTTGAACTAGAACAACTTAACCAAGGACATAATTTGAGAAGGATCCTTTGTGAATGAAAAAAGCTTAATAGATATGGTTATGAGACTTGACTAATTTCCACTATGTTACCACTAACCAAAACCATACTTGTTCACAAGCAAGTGGTGTTTGTCTTTTGAGGCACACCATTTTAGTTGATCTACAACAATATTCTAATGCTATATGTATACTAGAATGGGGTGTTGCCAACATAAAAGTGTTTTATTCCTAGCTCAAGAATAAGAATCATACATGGGATCTCATTCCTTTTCTTAAGGGATGAAAACTAGTCCATCATAAATGGGTATACATAACCAAATATGTAACAAATGGCTCTATTGACAAGCATAACACACATCTTGTGGCCAAGGGATTTTCACACTTTAAAAGTGTTGATTATGCTTAGACCCTTGTTCACGTTGCCAAGATGGATTCCATATGTATAGTTATTTCTCTTGTTGTCTCCCAAGGCTAGTCAATCTGTTAGATGGATTTGAAGAGCACTTTTCTACATGGTGATTTGCGTAATCAAATTTACATGGAGCAACTTCTTGGTTTTGTGCAATATTTTTCACTTGTTTATAGACTCCAATGTTCATTGATATGAAAATATGGATAATCTTTTGAGTTCTTTATTTCCATCATTGTCATTTGGATCCTGTAGTATACACTAAGAAATGGGATGTTAATCTCTTGATTCTAGTTTTTTATGTGGGTTATTTAATTCTCACATACAAGTCTTCATCCATAATTCAGTGTTCAACAAGCTAAGGAAGTAGATTAATATGATAGACCTTGGTTATTTGCATTATTTTCTTGGTTTGTAAATCCTTCAATTTTTAGAATGGATCTCCATAAGTATGTACTTGATTTACTCCAAGGTTTTGGCATGGTTGATCACAAGCCTATGCCCACTCCACTTTGGTGAGGTGTTACATTGTCTACTAGCTTTTCTTCAACATGAGTTAATCATTTACTAAGTAAGAAATTGGTTAAGAGTCTCCTCTATTTGACTCATACTAATATTTCTTTTGCAAGTGGCCTTCCCTCTTGGTTTTCTCAAGATGCTCATGAGAATCATTGGAATACAACAAAATGTATTTTAAGGTACATTCAAGGTACTACCAATTTTGACATTGAATACACCTCTAGTGCTTCTTACATTGTAGGTTTCATTGACCTAGATTATGATGGTTTAATTGATGATCAAAAGTCTACATCTAATTTTGTTTATCGCCTTGGTTCTACTCTTATTGCTTGGTCTTGAAAGAAGTAGCCAACAATTGCATTATCTTTTGTAGGTGGTTCTTTGGTTTTGACAATTGATAAGATAGTTTTGTCTTTAGTCATATCACCTCACTACTCTTTGGTGTGATAATCAAAATGTGATACACATTACTTAGAATGAAGTTGAGCATCATTAGACAAAACACATTAAGATCCACACGCACTTCATTTGGTAAGTCATCTAGATTGGTATTCTCATTGTGGAGTATTTCTTGTTCAAGTGCAAGATACTAACATTTTCACATAGCCTTTCACATTATCTCATTTTCTTCAATTTTGATCAATGCTTAGGGTGATGAAAATTGTCTCTACGGGGGTCGCTTGAGTCCTCATTCCCTAACCTGTTTTCTATGATTTCTCTTTCTTTTGAAAATGAAATTTTTGCGTGCAAGCTTTTCTCTTTTTCTCTACTTATAAGAGTTTATACTTATATATTAACAAGCCTAGTTGCCATAACCCATTTTTTTTTTTTGTTTTTCACTATGTTTCACTTAAGGAAGTATGTTAGTAAAGAACTATAAGTCAACAATTCATAGTTTCAAGCTTATATAGATGAGTGAATATTTATCAAAGTAATATAAATGTTGATTACCAATCAATGACCTTTCTTAAATGTTAGGTTTTTTTCTCTTATCTATTTCAATACAACAAATATTATAGATGTAGACTTTTGTCCATTTCTCTACTTATGAGAATTTAAACTTATATATATTAAACCTTATTGCGATATTTTTATTTTTATTTACTGTATATAATATTAATAAATAATTATAAACCAACCATCCATAATTACAATCTTATATTAACCCACGATTCTTTATCAAAGTATAATTTCCAACAACTAACCAGCGACCTTTTTGAAATGTTAAAGTTTCTCTTATATATTCCAATACATTAAATCCTGTAAATATAGATTTTTCTCTTTTTATAAAAATGCGTTATCTCAGAATACAAGGATGGGAGAGAATCCTTATCTGAGCAAATTACTTTGGAAGGGACTTGATTCTGTATAAGCCAAGATCATTCTGGTTTCTCGGTTCTCCTTTCGTTTTGTCTTTGGTGAGGTTTCCATTTCGATTTGCATTTGCTTCTGTGTAATCCAAGATGGTAACAGTAGAAGGAACAGCTAATGGAGATTGATATTTAGATAATACTTTAGATGGTTGTTGCCTTGGTGTATCTGAGCTTAAGAGCTTAAGATGGAACCTAATTTTGTATCAGCTAAGATCATTCTGGTTTCAGCTCTCCTTTTCATTTTGTCTTTGAGGTTGTCTCAATGTCAATTTGCATTTGCTTCTGTGTATTCCAAGATGATAACAGCAGACCAGGAGAAGCAACAGCTCATGCAGATTGATATTTCTTCACTTCTGGCTTTCAAAAGGAGTATTCTCTCTGATCCATATCATATGCTCGATAATTGGAATCCTGCAGTCACGCATGTGTGCAATTGGACAGGAATTTCTTGCACTACGGGGCTTTTCAGAGTTAACAGACTCAATCTGGCAGGAAGTGGCCTTGTAGCTCGCAGCATGAGTGCGGAACCGGGAAATCTTAGTGGCCTGCAATATCTGGATCTTTCGGTAAATTCATTCACTGGTCGAATTCCTCCAGAGTTGGGAAAGCTTGACAAATTAGAGGGACTGTCTCTGTTTTTCAACAATATTACTGGCAGCATTCCTTCGCAACTTGGAATGCTTAAGAATCTAGAGTCACTCTCTCTATCTAGCAATGCCTACCTTTCTGGGAACATTCCCCCGGAGCTAGGTGGACTCGGGCGGCTGAAAACTCTTTCTCTTTTTCTCACCAATTTAAGCGGAAATATTCCACCTGAATTAGGGCAGCTGTCTAGTTTGGAAATCATGGACATTTATAAGAATACGTTGAGTGGAAACATCCCCAAGGAATTAGGGCAGCTGAAGAATGTGAGGAGGCTGTACTTGTGGGGTAACAGGCTCTCCGGAAGCATTCCAGATGAGTTGGGTGGGCTTAACAGTTTGGAAGATTTTACAGTGTCTGTGAATAACCTTAGCGGTAGTGTTCCTGAAGAATTGGGAAATCTGAGCTCCCTGAAATATATTTACATGTCTGTAAATAATCTCAGCGGAAGCATTCCAAGGGAGTTTGGACGGTTAAAGAATCTTACTTATCTTTGGGCACCCGCAAATCAGCGGTCTGGAAGCTATGTTAGTAGAAACGAGAAACGACAACGAGACGAGAAACGAAGTTTGGAGGTTTCGTATTCAAGAAACGAGGAGAGAGAAAAAACAAGAAAAATGTGGAAAACATAAAACAAAGCATACATCATCCGCATTCTCCAATAATGTGTTCACATAGACCATTCTCAAATATTCATAGTGAGAAACAAAGCTTGTGTTGGTTACATAGGTCATTTGCAAATACCCATTTTTGATCCTTTAATAGTGAAGAAACATTTGGCATTGAATTCAAGCTTGATTTGACTTTTCCATTTCCACTTGATTTGGATCTAGTGAGAGTAGGATTTTTTTGAAGGCCATATCCCTAGAAATTTCCTGATAAATACATGATCTGGCATATCATGTGTATATTCTCCCATATTATTTAAGCAAACCTCAAATTTGGGCATATCATGTGTACTAAATTATTATTTATATTAACTACTCATTTATAAAGTTATATATAATGTAACACTCCACTTTTAAATTTAAATTTATAATTTTGTATAAAGTTAAATATAATAAAACCATACCCTAAATGCATTTTGAAATAGAAAAACACAAAAAAGGGAAAAAAATAATAATAAAAAATGAAAAATCATAACAATAAATTCTTAAATAGTTAATATGGTTAAGGAAATAATTTTTTCACCCAACTACACCTGACTACGATTTCCTTCCAAATCAATTTTATGAGAGAAGTGCCTTTATGCAACCTTAATTTCTCATAAAACCATCCCCTCCCACCATAATTCCTTTATATGGTTGACCTTTAGGCAATATAAAACATTGCCTCTCTAGCAAAATTGAAGTCGTCTTCCCCAAATTGAGCTCAGACTCTCATCAAAATTACTGCCACATACCTTTGGCCACTGCCTCGGTAATATATAGCCGGTCTTTAATCACGGCCACATATATAGCCAATTTTCAAACATCTTAAACACTGGCAACCACTAAACATGGATCGCTATATAATATAACTGGCCGTTTCCAAAATAAGACGGCCAAAATTGGACTTTCCCTGTTCTACTTCTAATAGTAGACCATGCAACCTCGGTACATGACAAAATAACCAGAACCACGTTTGAGAAAACTGTATTCGTTTTGGGAGAAACAGTTTCTTAGACTTAGAAACGAAAACGGACGTACAAAACGCCGTTTTCCGTGTCGTACCGTTTTCTGTACGTTTTTTACGGGAAACAAAAGCTCCCGTCCTGTTTCTGGTAACATAGTCTGGAAGTATTCCTATCGAGTTAGGGCAGCTAAGCCATTTGGAGATGTTGCTTTTGAATGATAATGACCTAAGCAGACCCATTCCCGCCGAGTTGGGGCAGCTGAAGAGCTTGCAAGCTCTCGACCTGGAATCCAATCAGCTCTCTGGAAGAATCCCCAGTGAATTAGGAGGACTCGCCAGTTTACAAAACCTCTTCCTCTGCTACAACGAACTCAGTGGAGCCATTCCTCAAGAGCTGCAGCAGCTTACAACCTTGGAGCAGCTTCTGCTCAACAATAACCATCTCACTGGAACCATACCTTCAGGATTGGGTCAATTGAAAGCTCTGCAGGGTCTCATCGTAGGAAATAATAAGTTGTCTGGATATATACCTGCTGAGCTTGGGCAGCTGAGAAACTTGCGAACTCTTTCTCTGGCTCTCAATAACTTGTCCGGAAGTATTCCCAAGGAACTTGGCCAGTTGAGTAGTTTACAGAGTCTTCATCTATATAAGAACCAGCTCTCAGGAAGGATCCCCTCACACCTCAGCAATCTAAGCAATCTTGTAGAATTGTCTCTGGGAAATAACTACCTGTCTGGAGAGATACCAGAAGGGCTTTCTATGCAGGTTCCCAATCTCCAGTCACTAAGCTTACAGAAAAATAATCTAGGTGGCTCAATACCTTTGTCCTTGTCACTTCTCAGCGGCCTAAGTTACTTGGATCTATCAAGCAATAGATTATCTGGTCTGTTTCCTCCGATATTGGCCAATTGCTCCAGCTTGAGTTATGTAGCTATTGACAATAATTTATTGGAAGGACGAATCCCTCCTGAGATTGGGTTATTGAGAAACCTTTCGGTATTGTCTCTCTCAGCTAACTACCTCACCGGAAGTGTTCCTGCTTCATTTGGAAATCTGAGTAGCTTATTGAATCTGAACTTGGGTCACAATCGTTTGATTGGTGTTGGAAATTATAATTTCCCCTGTGCGCAGGAGGCCAGGAGTTAAGGCGCGGTCAGCAGTCAACGCAACTCAGAAAACCACCCAACTGCAAACTTAAAACCGACAGGAAGATATCGCACCACTCTTCGACATGAGGCTGTTTCCGGACAGTGTGGTCCGATGCCGACAACTGTCCAACAGTGACGCTCGCATGACATCAGCCTCAGGGACTTTTCGGAAGCTATCTTTCAGTCAGCTCACCCAGCCCGATATGCGTCCGATCAAGGTGCTTCTCTCTCCGCCGTTCGATTGTCAGGTAAGGTCTTCGCCGTTTAAGCTGTTCAAAGTACATACGGGTCTGTTCGAAAAATTAATGCAGCGTGGAGTAATGGACCTGGACCATACCTTGTGATTAAATGCAATGACATGTTTGGTAATGTTGTTGGTAAAGTTTTAATAAGGCGGGTTAATACGAAGTATGGGTCAAAACATAATAAAAGTTTGTTTTATTATTATTTTTGTGATATATGTTTTAAAAGAGCGTTGACTCCATTCGAGTTACATTGCATCGCACACGGGGAGGAGATTATTTGGGTTAGCAACAGGATGTAAAAACTATGGTATGGTCGCACATGGTAAAAAGCAAAAACCAGAGGATTGTAATGTGTCATATGAAAGCACACGGGGAGGTAAAGTTTTAGTTCGCGGCAGCGAATAAAAAAAAAAATATACCATACAGCTTGTAAAAAAAACAGAGTTCTTTATTGGTGTGTGTGGATTCACAGCAGCGAAGGGAAAAACCACAGAGATTGAAATATTGTATTGCAGGGGAACGCACAGAAGTGCATGAATTTTTTTTGTTGGTTTGTAATGTAATGTAAAAGGTAAAAAGAATGCACAGCAGTGCAGGGAGGAGAAAAAGTTGGAGAAGTGAATGAAGAAAACCAGGGGCAGTTTTGTTTCAAAACCATGAATAGTTTCACACAACAGTGAAAAGGTAAATGTGTAAATCCCTGTAAGTTTTGTTTTCACACAGCAGTGAATGTAAATGAAATTTTTACACACAGTGGTGTAAAATTTCAAAGGAGACAGAGTAATTTCTTTTGTAATGTTTAGGTGAATCCCACTGAGTGAAAGAGGATGAATATGTCTCAATAAATTCTCAGGTGAAAACAGAGTTTTGGTTGAATGTTGTTTTTGGTAAATCCCTCTCAGCAAAGAGGATGAATGTATATCAGTCATTTTATTTTAATGAATAGAGATCTTTTATGGTGATGAAATACTCTGTTCTCAGTTTTTTTTTTTTAAGGGTCCTCTGTGCAAAAAAAGATCCTGGAGTAAGGAAAACAGAGCATTGCCTCTGTGTTTTATTTTTGTGGTTTTGGTATTTTCCATTGCAAACAGAAAAATACCCAACAGTGGTATCAGAGCTAGTCCAGGCTCTTTGATGGTGACAGAGCAGGTTCATGCTCTTTGAAGTGTCAAAGAAGCTGAAGGAAAGACCCTTGTTGCAGCAGCAGTAAAACTTCTCCAGCTGTGTGAAGTTTCAGCCAAAGGGATTCAGGTATTCCTCATGTTTTTGAGTTGTTGTTAAAAAAAACAGTTAGTGGTTTTTAAAACACAGTCAGGGATTTTAAAAATAGTTAAGAATGGCAAGGTCAAAGAAGAAAGTGTCCAAATCCCCTAAGGTTGTGTCTCCCTCCTCTGTTAAAATAGAAGGCAATCTATTTGAAAGCATTTTATTTGAGGCTTTAAGGTTTGATGGGGACTTTGATATGTGGGAAATAATAATGAGGACTTTCTTAAAGTCTGAAGACATTGAAGTTTGGGAGTCAGTGATTGATGACAGCAAAATGGATGGAGAATCCAAGGAGTATAATGCAAGAGCAGCAAAGATAATCCTGGATGGTCTGCCTGATTCTGTAAAGAAGAATCTAGGAAAATATTCATCAGCAAAGGATATATGGGACAGACTTCATGACCTTCATGCAAAGGGAGCACTAACCATGACCATGAATCAAGAAGAAAATTCTGAACCCATCGTAGAAGCTGAAAATGAGAAGGTTGATCTCATCAAGCTTCAAGTGCAAGAAAGGGATGAAGAGCTTGCCAAGCTTAAGAAAGAACTTGATGAAAGCAGAAGGAAGCATCAAGAAGAAGTCATATCCATGACAAATCAGTTGAATAAAGCAAAGAAGCAGGAAGATGCCTTGTCAAGTCAACTTGAACAAAGGCACAAGAGAGTGAACAAACTTGTAGAAGAGATTAGACAGTACAAGGTAGAGGTATCCTCCCTTAAGTCTGAGCTACAAGAAGCCAAGAAGCAGGCACAAGAAGCTGAAAAGAAAATGGAGAGAAGTCAAGCAGAAATCTCCAAAATGAAGCTAGATATAATCTCTTTTA